>PVLC010011597.1:23644-46730 GCA_004027655.1 Graphiurus murinus | reverse complement strand
TGAGGCTGGCCGAGAACCCGGATCCTCCAGTCTCAGCCTCCCGAATGCTGGGATTACAAGCGTGCGCCACCACGCCCGGCTCATTAAATATTTTTAAATGTACTTCAGTAAAACTATATCATTTTCTCTCTATAGGTCTTACACATTTTTGTAGTGCTTATTTCTAGATGTTGTATTAGTTTTTTTTTTTTTTTTTTTTCAGTACTGTGGATTGAACCCAGGGGAGTTCTACCTCCGAGCTATACCCCAAGCCCTATTTTATTTTTATTTTGAAACAGGGTCTTGCTAAGTTGCAGAGAGCCTCACTTAGTTGCTGAGGCTGGACGTGAACCTGCGATCCTCCTGTCTTAGCCTCCCAAGTGCAAGTGTGCACTTGGATACCTGGCTGTATCCGTTTTTTAATGCTGTTTTTAAGTGCCAGGATAGTGGCCAGGTAAACTAAATGTACCTGCTCTACTGTTAGAAAGGAGGGGAGGAGGAAGAGAAGAAGATATAAATGAGCAGATAGCATTTACTAGGTTCCAGGTATTTCTCTAAGCCCTTTACATGTAAGTATTACATGAAAGTATTTCATTTGATCTTCACAGCTGTGTAATGCTCTTATTACCCCGCATTTACTAATGAGGAAACAGAGGCACCAGGAGGCTAAGCGAATCCCCCAGGTCCTCAGTGTAGTGGATGGCTAAGATCGGCTGGGACTTGAGCGTGCCTGCTCCAGAGCCCATGCTTCTAACCACAGCAGCACCAGGATCTCTGACAGCAGGACTCTTTGTAGGGATACATACGGAAAATGCTTTTATATTTATTGGAAGCATCAGGTTGTCTTCCTTCTCTGACTCTACCATCAATAAATGAGTTCTAATTTAAGGGAACGTATTGGCCACTTGACTGGCCAAATGCTTTGATGTTCCCGCTTCCACAAAGAGCATGGGTTGTTGAGGCTACAAATGAGCACCGATTAGAAATACAAGCATAGCTACCCGGAGAGTCTCCCAATCAGCTCTCTGAGATTCTCACATTCTACTTAAAGTTGAAGATGAAGTTAGAAAGAGAGCTTGCTTCCTTTTGGATTTTCATGGGAAAGACTTCACTTTGTGTGAGTGTGTGTGTGTGTGTGTGTGTGTGTGTGTGTGGTACTGGGAATAGAACTCAGGGGCATTCTACCTCTGAGCTACACCCCCATATTTTTATTTTATTTTAAATTTTCATTTTAAAAAATTATTTTATTGCCAGGCATGGTGGCACACACTTATAATCCTAGTGCTTGAGAGGCTGAGGCAGGAGGATCGCAGGTTTGCCGCCAGCCTCAGCTACTTAGTGAGGCTCTCCACAACTTAGTGAGACCCTGTTTCCAAATAAAGAATAAAAATAGGGCTGGGGGTGGAGCTCGGAGGTAGAATGTCCCTGGGTTCAATCCCCAGTACCACACACACACACACACAAAAATATATTAATACATTGCAATTATACAGCACAGTGAGGTTGAATGTGATACAAACATCCACGCGCCCAGCTTAGTGTATTCCCTCCACGTCCCCCCCCCCGTTCTCCCCCTCCCCTCCCTGAACATGGTAGGGAAATTGGTAGTAATGCCTTCATATACCGCCACAGTATTATTTGAGCTGTCGTTCCTCAATCCTCCCTTTTCCCTTTCCTAATTCCCTCCATCAATTCCCTTCCAGTACTGTACAGGTCTCTCTTTTTTTTAAATTACTAAGTTTCTGAGGGTGTCATTAAGTTGCTGAGGCTGCCCTTGAACCTGTGATCCTTCTGTCTCAGCCTCCTGAGGAGTGAGATTACAGGTGTGCACCGTCTTGCCCAGGTACCCCATACCTTTAGATGTGCTCTTCTCGTGGTAACGTCTTCACGTCAGATTAAAGACCTACTCTTTTAAAATGTGCATTTTGAGCTAGGTGTGGTATATGTTTGTAATGAGAAATTTAGAAAATATAGAAGCACAGAAAAATGTTTTATTTTTATTTATTTTGTGGTGCTAAGGACCAAAACCAGCACCACAAAATAAATATGTGTATGCTAGGCAAGTGCTCTACCACCGAGCTACATCCTTAGTCCATAAGATTTTAAAATCTGACATAAGCCAGGTTTGGTCGCACATGCTTGCAATCCCAGTACTTGGGAGGCTGACAGGAGGATCACAGGTTCGAAGCTAGCCTCAGTAACTTAGCGAGACCCTGTTTCAAAATGAAAAATAGGGCTGGGGTCTAGCCCAGAGGTAGAATGCCCCTGGGTCCAATGTGTAGTACCACACACACACACAACACACCTCCCCCCCCACAAAAAAAAACCTGATTCAAAACCCTATCACACCAAAGATGTTTTGGCTTATTCCCACTTTCTTTCTGTGCTTGCCATTTTGCTTTTTTGAAGATATTTCAGTTCTACTATGTGATGTTTTGATTTGTGTATACATTGTGGTTATTATCATGCCCATCCTAACAGATATGAGGTGCTATCTCACTGTGAATTTTTTTTTGCAGTGCTTAGAATCAAACCCAGGGTGTCAGCATGCTAGGTGAGCATCCTGCCACCGAGCTGCAGCCCCAGCCCTCACGGGTGACTTGGGTTTGCATTTCCCTAATGATTAGTGATGTTGGCCATCTTTCATCCATCTCTAAGCTATTTATATGGGTTCTTTAGAAAAAAATGTCTACAAGTTGCTGCTGTTTGTTCCCAGAGCTGCGAGCACACAGAGTTCCCTCTTAGCTGAGGCTGTCACGTCCTGCTGCTGATTTCTCTGGACCTGTGGGTCGGAGCGCAGGCTTTCCCACCAATACTGACCATTTGCCTTTCTTCTGCCCCATGTTTTGTTTGGGTTCTGCAGCTGTGCTGATGGTCTTTTCCCTGATATCTGTCACCTACGGGGCTACCCTCTGCAATATGTTGGCGATCCAGATCAAGTATGATGACTACAAGATTCGCCTGGGGCCACTGGAAGTCCTGTGCATCACCATCTGGAGGACGCTGGAGATCACGTCCCGCCTCGTGATCCTGGTGCTCTTCTCGGCCACCTTGAAGTTGAAGGCCGTGCCCTTCCTCGTGCTCAACTTCCTCATCATCCTCTTTGAGCCTTGGGTCAAGTTCTGGAGGAGCGGTGCCCAGATGCCCAACAATATCGAGAAGAATTTCAGCCGAGTGGGCACTCTGGTGGTGCTGATTTCCGTCACCATCCTCTACGCCGGCATCAACTTCTCGTGCTGGTCTGCCTTGCAGCTGAGGTTGGCAGACCGAGACCTCGTGGACAAAGGGCAGAACTGGGGCCACATGGGCCTGCACTACAGTGTGCGGTTGGTAGAGAACGTGATCATGGTGTTGATTTTCAAGTTCTTTGGCGTCAAGGTGTTGCTGAATTACTGCCACTCCTCCATCGCCTTGCAGCTCATCATCGCCTACCTGATCTCCATCGGTTTCATGCTGCTTTTCTTCCAGTACCTGCACCCGCTGCGCTCGCTCTTCACCCACAATGTGCTCGACTATCTGCACTGTGTCTGCTGCCACTGGCGCCACCGCCATCGGAGAACGGCTGCGAACGCAGCACCACCCTTCGAGGCTGAAACCAGGCAAAGCGTTGTCTGATTCTGGCTTCTGGGTACCATGGGATGGACTGGGGGTTGCCAAGAGCGACGGTGAAATCAAAGGAGAGGATGAGGCTCAAGGGTGAGTGCACGTTTTCCTGAGTTTTCTGGTAAGCCTATTAGAAGTCGCCCCTGCCCGCCCCAGTGGGTTTTCCTTCTTTAGGATTTACTGCTATGCTTGGCACTAGCAGTAGCCACTATATATGCAGAAGGGTTGGAATTATCGTTCCCTCCCCGCCTATCTAGATAGCTTGAGATCATTTCCCTCCAAGGGCCGTAGGCTCGGAGGCTTTCCAGGTCTGCTCGTGTGTTTGGGGCACCACTGAGCTTTCCTGACTGGGCTGAAGGCTCCGAATCCCGGCAGAATGTAGCCTGACCCATTGGAGTGTGACGTGACAGCTTGGTAGCTAAGGCGCCTCCTGGGAATCTGCTGATGGAGGGACCGGCAACTGTGGGCATCTGGGGGGCTTTGACTTCCAATGAGAATCCCTGGCTAAGGAGAAACACCACTACTCAAGGAGCCGCCCCCCTCTTGAGTGAGCTCCCATTAGGACTGTGCTCACGGCCATTCAGCAAGGACCTCTCTGTGAACTCAGTGGCCTCCGTGGGCACAGCCTAAGGGGGGTGCAGCCAGCGCCGACCACTACTCGTGAAGCTGAAGGACGGAGCGAAATCACTCACACCTCACCTTGTTAGCAGAGATTCTCTGGAACCCAGCTTTTCTGTGCTATTGGAATGTTTCTCTTGGATGCAGAACTCGGGGAAGCTGAACTGTAATTGAAAATGTTTCTGGTGTGTGCAAGAAATGAAGATGGCTCTTTCTCTGCTACTGTCCTGAGGATTTCGTTGGGTTGTGGGGGTTTCTTTCCTCTGTTCTTTCTTTTGGTACTGGGAATTAAACCCAGGGGAATTCTACCTCTGAGTTACACTCCCAGCCTGATTTTATGTTTTATTGGGAAACAGGGTTTCGCTAAGTCAGTGAGGGTCCCACTAAGTTGCTGAGGCTGGCCTCGAACCTGTGATCCTCCTATCTCAGCCTTCCAAGCAGTGGGATTATAGGCTTGCACCACCATGCCCCAGAAAGGAGCTCCCTCTTCTAAATAGCAGGACTAGGCTGGGCGTGGTGGTGCACACTTGTAATCCCAGTACTTGGGAGGCTGAGACCGGAGGATCACAGGTTCACAGCCAGTCTCAGCTACTTAGTGAGGCCCTCCACAACTTACTGAGACCCTGTTTCAAAATAAAGAATAAAAATAGGGCTGGGGATGTAGCTCGGAAGTAGAGTGCCCCTGGGCTCAATCCCCAGTACGGAAAAAAAATAGCAGGACTATGAACTAGAATTTTCCCTATTTCCTGGCATAGTGTGTTTTCCCCAATTCAGCTGCTGTTTGAAGCTCAAGGTTTGTCTCCTTAGTTTGGGGGAAAATGTAGTGACTTACTCTGGAGCAGCAGAAATTTTCCTTTACAACCCCAACTCCTTCATTCCATTTTTTTTCATGATGAAGAGACTTAGGTGGTTATATAAAGCTCGCACTCACTTCTGTTATTCAAGGTGAAGTTGAAAGCAATAATCTCATCTGACTTCCAGAAGGACACACTGCCTTTTTGGAACTCAAGCAAAAAATTCTCCCCAATGGTCAACATGCCCTCAATTAAGAGCAGGAGCAGCATAGAATGGTAATTTGGTCCATAAAAGCCATGTGAAGCAGCTAATTAAGAGGAGGTTACTATGGAAACAGAGGGACGCCATGAGCACACACACTAAGTTATAAAGGCCAATTAGAGCTAGACAGAAAAGTGCGCCTCCGTACTGAACCAGGCAAAATGTCCCACGGGTCGTGTCGTCCCAGGCTCGGTGACTTAGTAGCCTAGGAATGCAGTTTAGGGAGAGGGGTGTGGAGCAGCTTCCAACCTGCAAAACCTGCTGCCCTCACCCACGGAGAAGAGACTCTAGGGACACATTATGCAAATGAACGCCCACGGCTTCCACACAAGTTTCCCACATGTACAGTAGGGGGCAGGGGAAGTGTCCCCTTTGATTTGTCAACCCTTCTTGAACTACTCTTATTTTTGTGGTACTGGGATTCTATACCCCCAGCCCTATTTTCTTTCTTAGTTTGAAACAGGGTCTCACTAAATTGCTGAGGCTGGCCTCCAACCTGTGATCCTTGTGTCTCAGCCTCCCAAGTACTGGGATTACAGGCATGTACCACCATGCCTGGTTGCTGCACAAGTACTTTATAGACAACGGGCATAGAACCGTGAGACAGTGTGGGGGCATTGAACAACGGCTTATGTTTATGACCACTTACTATATATGCCTGGCATGGTACTAGGTGCACTATATACATTATTTTGTTCAATTTTCGCAAGCATCCTGGTGAGGTAGGTAGTGCTATTATCTTCCACTTTACAGGTGAAGATTCAAAGGCATAGAAAGCTTGAGTGACCTGCCCAGGGTCCCAGCCGGTGTCAGCCAGGTTTCAATCTTAGACCCACAGCGCTAGATCTTATACTTAATCATGACCCAAGCTCCTAAGCCCTCTTGGGTCTTTCTGAAATTATTTTAATTTGTTAATGGTTTCAAGAGTATTTTTTGAGCTATGATTTGGTTCATTCGGGCCAAACATTCCTTCCTACAAACACTTCTTAGCACAGAAAACCACTCAGTTCCCTCTAAAGAGAAGGTACAGTGGTACATACCTATAGTCCCTGTATTTGGGAGACTGAAACAGGAGGATCACAGGTATGAGGCCAGCCTCTGCAAGTTCACAAGACCCAATTTTAAACTAAAAAATAAAGCTGGGTGTGGTGGCAAAATTAGTTGACCACGAACTCTCCAAAATACCTATCAGAGAGAGAATCCTCATTCTCTGGTGTTTGCAATTGCACTTTCTTACGTGTGTGTGTGTGTGTGTGTGTGTGTGTGTGTGTGACTGGGGATTGAATCTAGGGGAGTTTCCATCTCTGAGCTACACCCCCACCCCTTTTAAGTTTTTAAAAAAATTTGAAACAGAATCATGCTGGCCTTGAACCCATGATCCTCCCATCTCAGCCTCCAAAGTGCTGGGATCACAGGTGTGTGCTGCCGCACCTGGCTTCTTACTATCTATATCCATAATGGTATACCTTTTCTCTTGAAGGACTGGCACAATTAGTCGCTCACTTTGGACCTTAGAGCCCCCAGGGTGCAGAGTGATAGTATGTCATGCACCTCATTAACAAAACATGTACCAGGTAAAACAAATAGTGAGTTAAACCTGTGAGTTATGAAAACTAAGTGTGAAAAGGAACTCTTTCCATGCATGAAAATAACATCTGAGTAGCACTCTATAATATCCAAGGCACATTTACATACATCTATTATGGATGCATCACTGTTAGGACATGCCCTCTCAGCTGTACACATGGATTTTTGTTGCTCTAACCTTCAAGTCACCAAGCACCATTAAGCTTTTATTTTGTGCCAGGAAAACCTATATGGATGATTCAAAGTGCTATACAGATGCTGAAAGACTAAAAAATGAATCCCTGTCAGACATGATAGGGTATACCTGTAATCCAAGTACTTGTGAGGTTTGAGACAGGAGGATCGCAGGTTCCAGGCCAGCATCAGCAACTTTGCAAAACCCTGTTTCAAAATAAAAAAATAGGGCTGGGTGTCTAGCTCCAAGGTAGAATGCCCCTCAGTTCAGTCTTCAGTACCACAAAACAACTGAATCTCAACTATCTGGTGTGTGTAAATAGTATTGGAGATAAACCCTCTTGATTTCTATGTGTGTAGAATATTAGAACACATTTTGGGAAGAGGATTTGTCAATATTTGTAAAAATTAAATGGTTGGCTAGGCGTCGCGGTGCATGCTTGTAATCCCAGGATTTGGGAGGCTGAGACAGGAGGATCGCAGGCTTGCAGCCAGCCTTAGCAACTTAGTGAGGTCCTCCGCAACTTAGACCCTGTTTCAAAATTAAGAATAAAAAATGTGGCTGGGGGTGTAGCTCGGAGGTAGAATGCCCCTGAGTTCAATTCCCAGTTACACACACACACACACATACACACACACACACACACACACACACACACAATTGTTTTAGAATTTTAATCTCTGGATATTTTTCCTGTGGAAACACAACCAGAATTGTTTGAAGAGATATGTTTAGGAATGTTCATTGCGCCACTGTTTATAATGGTGAAAACTGGTAACATTTTCATCTCTGGGGAAATGCTTAAACTCTGGCAATTTTGTAACTGGAATGCTAGCTGGTGGTTAAGCATGGGATTGATGCATACTGCAGGTGCTGAGTGAAAAGATAAGTGACTAAAGCACATCTAAGAGATGAGGTTATAAAGAATCATTCAAGCCAGGCACGGGCACACACCTGTAATCCCAGTATTTGGGAGGCTCAGACAGGAGAATTACAGAGGTTCGAGGCCAGCCTTCGCAACTTTGACCCTATTTCAAAAAAAAAAAAAAAAAAAACAAAAGCTAGATCTGGGAGTATAGCTCAGGAGTTGAATGCCCTTGGGTTCAATCCTCAGTAACACACACGCTTAAAATCTGGAAACAAGGGTAGGATAAGGAGCACAATGACTGCCCTCTATAATACACACATAACCCGAACATGTCCATATCCTATTCCTCAGAACCTGTGAATGTGTTACATTACATGGCTGGGAAATTAAGGTTGCTAATCAGTTGGTCTTGAGAAGGGTTATCTGGGTCTGCTTGATGTAGTCATGAGTGTTCTTGTAAGAGAATGCAATGAAGAAGAAGGTAGATTGGAGGATTTTCTGCTATTGGCTTTAATGGTTGAGGAAGAGGCCACAAACCAAGAAGGAGAGAATGCAGCTCTAGAAACTGCACATAAATAAGGAGACACTCTTCTTCAGAGGCCCCGAAAGGTGCGGCCCCGCTTGCATGCTTATTTCTACCCAGTGCAACTTATTTCCACCTCCTGACCGCCCGAGCAGTAATAGAATAAATGTGTTATTTTAAGCCACTCAGTTTGTGGTAATTGGCTGCAGCAGCCCTAGAAGCCAGTACACAGGGAAAGATGATTACCTGATGCTTTAATGTCACATTAAAAACATTTTCCAACAGGCCTGAGAGTCATCAGACTCTCTAGGTCTGGAGACTTGTAATTTAGCACAATTGACTAAGGTCCAGCCATTTTACAATTCTGCAAAACTGATAAAATGCAGTGATACTGTCTTCTATCCACTTAGAGAAGGGAGGGGGAGGGATGGCTAGCTGGAACACCGAGGGGGTTTTCAGGGCAGTGAAAAGACTATAATACCATAATGGTAAATACATTAGCCACAGGATGTGCAATGCCAAGGTGAACCCTAGTGCAATCTATGAACTGGGGGTGGCAAGGATGTGTCAGTGGAGGTTCATTTACCAATTGCAGCAAATGTACTCCTCGACTGAGGCTTCGTGGAAAGGGGGGAGGCTCTGCATGTGTGGGGGCAAGAGGAGATGGGAAAGCTCTGTTCCTTCATCTCAGTTTTCGCTGTGGACCTACAACTCCTCTAAAAAATCTTTTAAAACTGTTTGGCTCATAACGTTGAATGAAACTGTCAGCTGTAGTATTGACAATAAGACTGTCTCAGCTCTAAAATTCTAATTTTAAGTGTATCATTTTAGAAATAAAACCACATGTTAATCTATATGTTAAACAGTAAAAAAAGACACCATGATTTGGTTCTGATTGTCCTATATGGCATTAATCACTTTGATTCTAACTTAGCAATCTTATTTTAGAATTCCTTTGTTTTTTTACTGACTATAGAATACCAGTTTTCATATCCTCTTTTGAGTTGATTTGTCATCTTGCTGGTTTCCTCCTCAATGAGTTAAATAAAACTTTGAGAGATGTTCACTCTCTATTCATCTTCCTTCCTTCATTCCCTCCCTCCCTCCCTCCCTCTTTTCTTTCTCTTCTTTCTTAGAATCATAGTCTAACAGTGCTTCTATTTTGTAAAAAAAACAAAACACCAACAATATGGATGAGAGAAGTTGGAGGAAAATGATTCAAACTTCAGCAATTCTCACCTTTGGGGGGAGAGATGATTGGCGGGTTCTCCTGTATTGAGTATTTTTCAGAAGAGACAAAGCAGGTCATTTTTTACTGGTAAAAGGAACAATTCAGTAAGAGGAAATAACAATTGTCAACATTTATGACCCAAACATAGGTGCAGCCACTTTCATAAAACAAACTCTTCATGATATTTTCAGTATTTGAATTTTGGATAGCTTTACATGATGTTTGTAATCAGAAAAACATATTACTTGAAAAAGTAAAAATATAATGAAAATAATTCATACACAGTTCATGCCCTGAAGGGGTTTAAGATCTGGCAGAAGAGACATGTGTTTTATATAACTAGTTAGAAATACAAGGCAAGAGCCAGGTATGGTGGCACACTCTTGTAATCCCAGTACTTGGGAGGCTAAGACAGGAGGATCCGGGTTCGTGGCCAGCCTCAGCTACTTAGGCCCTGTTTCAAAATAAAGAATAAAAAATAGGACTAGGGGCATAGCCTGGAGGTAGAATGCCCCTGGGTTCAATTTCAACCCCCAGTACAACAACAATAACAACAAAAATCTTTGATTCCAAAGTTCCTATCTTTCATTTTACCATACTGCCTCCCATACCTGTTGGGCCTCAAGCTCTGGAGTGGATAGAACTGAAGTCAGTGAGCATTTTGCACTCATCTTGGGTTCTTTGTGTGCGTATACATGTGGTGCTGGGGATGCAACCCAGGGGCATTCTACCTCTGAGCTACACCCCCAGTACTATTTTATTTTATATTTTCAAATAGGGTCTCACTAAGTTGCTGAGGTTGGCCACAAACCTGTGGTTCTCCTGTCCCAGCCTCCCGAGTATTGGCATTATCAACTTGGGTTCTTTACATGGGAGAAGGTCCACACAGAAGGGCACAGGCAAAAATCCTTTATTTCTAATATTTACCTGTTGGCATCTTGATCCAGCTTGACATGCCAATAGCCATTTTGGTTGTAACTGCCATCTTGCCCACCAGGTGGCCCTGGCCTACCTTATAAACCTTATAGGATTAAAATTAAAAAATGTAGCCGGGCGTGGTGGTGCACGCTTGTAATCCCAGCATTTGGAAGGCTGAGACCCGGAGGATCCGGGTTCGAGGCCAGCCTTGGCAACCTAGTGAGGCACTCCGCAACTCAGTGAGACCCTGTTTCAAAATAAAGAATAAAAAATAGGGCTGGGGTAGAACTCGGAGGTAGAATGCACCTGGATTCAATCCCCAGTAAAACACACACACACACACACACACACACACACACACACACACAGTGTTGTTTAAGAGTCAGTGGAGCATCATTTGCCTGACACCGATGCCTAAACTTTTTCTTAATGGACATTTCACATGTTTATAGTTTCTTTCCTTCCTTCCTTTCTGATACTGGGGATTGAATACAGGGACATTCTGCTTCAGAACTACATCCCCAGCCATTTATCTATTGTGGCTTTGAAATGGGTCTCACTAGGTTGCTCAGAGTCTCACTGCATCGCTGAGGCTGGTCTCAAACTTGTGATCCACTATGCTCAGCTTCTTAACAGATTCTGAGAAAGCTCACATACATGCCAGTTGATTGTGGCCTACCTTTGTATCGGTTAGTGTATAAACCCTTGCCTCCTGCCTCAAGGTGCAGGGATCTTCCTGTCCTACTCTTGCCCATGACACACTTCTGTCTGTTAAATCCCTGATAAATTGCATTTGGTGCAATTCTGGCTTTGCATCCTTCTCTGGTCTCCTGGCATGGTCTGCCTTCTGCAGCCAGTATTTGTACACCACTTTCCCAAAGCATTACCCAAACCAGACTACTAGGGCTAAGCCTGTTCTTGAGGCTCCCTGCCTTCCATATGCTCACATTCTTGGCTTCAGGTCCCAATTCTCCTTGCAATAAAAGTATTACAATACTTGTATTGTTGCAATGTAATTACCTAGTGAGATTCAAAATGATACAAACATACAGGCACATAGCACCTGGTGAGATGCCCTCCACTCTCCTTGCTTTTCTGACCCAATTGGCTCTGGTTGTCTGGTTTGCCAACCTCAGCTGGTCTCACTTGGTTCCTCAGCTTGCTCTTCCTCATTTGACCCGCTCCTTTGAAATGAGACATTCCTCCACCAGACTCAGCCCCCAGGTACCTGCACCTGCTAGGCAAGCTTTGCCAGCCCTTAGACGGGAGAGTGGGCTTGAACAGGCCCAGCCAGGTAAGGAAACTAGAACTTCACTGGAAGTAGCATGGAAACTCATGTGTTTAGGGGTTCGAACCAGGAATCCAGCACCAGAGCAGAAAAACATATTTATCTAAGAATGAAGTTGAAGCCGGACGTGGTGGCACACACTTGTAATCCCAGTACTTGGAAGCCTGAGACCAGAGGATCGGGGTTCGCGGCCAGCCTCAGCTACTTAGTGAGGCCCTCTGCAACTTAGTGAGACCCTGTTTCCAAATAAAGAATAAAAAAATAGGGCTGGGGGTGTAGCTCAGAGGAAGAATGCCCATGGGTTCAATCACCAGTACCACAAAAAAATAAAAGAATGAAGTTGAAGCCAGGTAAAGTGGTCCACACCTGTAATCCCAGTACTTGAGAGTCTGAGACAGGAGGATCGCAGGTTCAAGGCCAGTCTCAGTGATGTAGTGAGACCTTGTTTCAAAGTAAATAACAAAAGCCAGGTGTGTGGTGGCGCACACCTGTAATCCCAGTACTTGGGAGGCTGAGACAGGAGGATCACAGGTTTGTTCATGGCTAGCCTCAGCAACTGAGTGGGGCCTTCTGCAACTCATTGAGACCCTGTTTCAAAAATAGAGAATAAGCCGGGCATGGTGGTGCAAGCCTGTCATCCTAGTACTTGAGAGGCTGAGATAGGAAGATCACAGGTTTGATCTTCGACCCTGGAAACAAATGACCTATCTCTCCTAGGACCCTGTCTCTCTGGCCCTGTGCTCTGCAAAGAAAAAATGAGAAACAGGTGTCCCTGGATTGATGGGTAACTTCCCCCTCCCTCCTTCCCTCCCCTCTCCCACAGAAGACCAGCCCCACTCACTCCTCCCCCACCACAAGGAAAGAATGAGATTTAGCCACCACTTCTGGGGACAAAGCTTCTTTTTTTTTTTTTTTCTTCACTCTAGTGGGATGGAGAGGAGGAAGATTATTTCAAAATATATTCGACTTTAGGGGACTGCCAACCCGACCCACTTATACTCTTTGCTTGGCCTTACATCTCTTCTGGTCTCATTGATAGCAGCACTGTCTTGATTTCATGTTATTCTTTTTGCGGTACTGGAGATTGAACCCAGGGGCATTCTCCCTCCAAGCTACACTCCTGGCCCTTTTTATTTTATTTTATTTTTTTATTTTGAAGCAGAGTCTTACAAATTGCTGAGACTGGCCTCAAACCTGTGATCCTCTTGTCTCAGCCTCCCAAGTACTGGGATTATAAGCAGGCACCACTGCACCCAACTACCCTGTCTTATTTTAGAAGCCTCAAAGCAGCCAGCTGTTTTGTGGTTAAGTTCAAGGAGTTTCAATTCCAAAGCAATGGAAGCAACAGAGATCGGAGGGAAGGGGTCCTTGCGGGCGATAGTACTTCCCTGATATTCACTGAGGGGTTAAGTACCCCGATTCCACTTGACCAATATTCCCCTAATAACTTTCCTATAATTTCTCCATGGTAGAGCTGAGCCCTGTTATCTACAGCTATTCATTTAGGCCTGTCACTCCCACCCTAAAATGGGCTCCCCAAGAGACAAACTTGCCGTAGTAGAAATGTAAATGATTGCCTGGTCTAGATAGGACACACCTATACGTGAAAGTTTTTTGTTCATACCTTCCTCCTGCCTCAGTGGCCATATCCTGGACTAACAATCACATCAACAGAATGACCCAAAGGATTAGCACGTAATCCAAGGATAGACAACTCCATCTACCAGACTGGCCGGCAGCCACATCTGACTCGTATCATAAAAGAAACTCAACCAAGCACTGTCATCTCGAATAGAGACGGGAGAAACAGAGGCAGAGCTTGTTTATTGAGGTGAGAGGGAAAGGAATCCATAGAAAAAACAAAGAAGATATATCTGAAAATAAGCCCCCCTTTTCTTCTTGTACACTGAGTTGGATTCTGTTCTTTGAGTCACAGTAGTGAGAAAATAAGCAACAATAAAAGGGGGGGAAAAGCCCACTGGAGCCTGCAGGGATAAATGAGCAGCGGATATAAAATCAGAAGCTTTTGCATAAATAGAACGTTAGAGACACTCCCATCTCTCCGGTTACACCTGGGCCGCTTCAAGGAAAAGAGTGTCTTATTCATATTTGACTTTCTCCCACCTTGCATAGATAGACCATAAATATGGAATATAAAATGCAGTTCTCTATGAAAAACACAAGCCGTCAAAAGATCAGCGAGCATAGTTTGGGAAATGCCAACCTTTCCATCACCTGGGACTTCTTTTCTTATATTTTGCTCCAGAGACTTTATATTTTGAAAAACATTGTCTAACCTGAATTAAGTGAGAATACTATTTTTATAAAATGGCTGTGAACTTTATTAATTTTTAAATTGTAGAGTCCAGAAGAATGTTTAGATACGTTATTAGAAGTAAGAAGAGTTGAGCTAGGTTCCTGGGTGCTAAATAAGCATATCAATCAAATCCTATATAGATAGCTGGGTGTGATGGAACACACCTGTAATCCTGGTACTTGGGAGGCTGAGACAGGAGGATCGCAGGCTCAAAACCAGCCAAAGGCACTTAGGGAGACCCTGTCTCAAAATAAAAAGTATAAAGTGTTGAGGTTGCATCTCAAAGGTAGAGTGCCTGTGGGTTCAATTCCCAGTACCAAAAAATTATCCTATATAGATGACAAACGGATACAAATAAAATTAAAAGTACCATTTTAAATGCCAGGCAATGATAAATATGAACTATTAGCAATAAATCTACAGGAAAATAGACTGTGGACAGTTAACACTTCATGGAAAGATACCCTAAGAGACCATCTGCCTGTGTCCTAGCCCCAGGTTTTAAGCTTGCTTGCACAAGCCCTTCCACTACCCTGATAGATGTCCAGGCCTTAGAAGTACGGAGGACTGTAGGGTCTGGAGCCGGCATGGTGACACACACCTGTAATCCCAGTATTTAGCAGACTGAGAGGAGGATCACAGGTTCAAGGTCAGCCTCCGCAACTCAGGGAGACCCTGCCTCAGAGTAAAGATTAACAGAACTGGGGTGTAGCTCAGTGGTATAACACTTCTGGGTTCAATCCACAGTGCCACAAAACAAAACAACAATAACAAAGACCCTGAACATCTGGGATTTTACCCTCTTTATAAGCTAGTAAGTAAAACTACCTATTATCATGGATACCAACAAAAAGACAGGAGACTCCTGGGTCAAAGACGCAGGACTGTGATCCGAAGCGCAGCAAGCAGCCTGAGCTTCGAGTTGGTTTGCACTGGTTCCCCGTGCCTTTCAAATCCTACAGGGGAGACGTCAGCTGGAGGGAGTCACTGACTCACAGCCAGCACAAATGAGCCCACTCTTTATTTCTGGGGAGACATTACCTCATCTCTCTGGGCTGCTCATTGCAAATAGAACTTGTACAATGGCTTCAGTAAAGAGTGGTTCAAGCTGGCTGTGATGGTGTAGGCCTGGAATCCCAGTACTTGGGAGACTGAGACAGGAGGAGCACAGGTTCAAGGCCAGCCTCAGCAACTTAGTAATAAAGGGTTGGGGGACGTAGTTTGGAGATAGAACTCCCATGGGTGCAACCTCCAGTATCCCCCCAGTCTTTTTTTGATAGCAAGGAGAGCTCAGTCTTCAAAATTCAAGCAGTTTTATCTCACCTGCTCTTTGGAAGGAAGTGTAAATATTTGCTTTCTGTTCTGGGAGAGGTCCTTTCCCTCAAGTATGAGCTAAGTGCTACTGATACAACTGAAGGAAATGGTTTTTGAAAAAGCAGTTGCCCACCATTTGCATCCTGCTTTGCATACAATCCAAACACTTCAAAATCATTTACCTCATGGTGCCTATTATGTAGAGGCTATGGATTGGCAACCTTGAGCTCTGTAAACTCGTGGCTATATCTTCTGTCCCTAGCAGAGTTGGAAGTTTGGAGCCAGGAAATAGGGTTGCAGGAAAGTTCATTCTTACCAGCTGTATTAGTTCCTATCACTGCTATAACAAATGACTACAAGGTTGGTGTCATAAAGCAATGGAAGTTGATTATCATGCAATTCCGGATGTCAGAAGTCTGCAATGGATCTCACTGGGTTAAGTTCAAGGTGTTGGCAGCCTCCTTTCTGGAGGCTCTACGGGACAACTGATTTCTTTGCCTTTTCCAGTTTCTAGAAGCTGCCAGCATTCCTTAGCTCCTGGTTTCTGTCTTCAAAGTCATCAACAGCAGGTTCTGTTCTTCGTACATCACTTCGAACTTTTCTGTCTCTCTCTTCTATTTAATTTTTTCCCCTGGTACTGGGGATTAAATCCAGGGGTATTCTACTTCCAAGTCACACCCCCAGCCCTTTTTATTTTGAAATGGGACCTCACTAAATTGCTGAGGGTTTCACTAAGTTACTGAAGCTAGTCTCAAATCTGCAATCCTCCTGTCTCCGCTTTCCAAGTACTGTTATTGCCGGCATGTTCTGCCATGCCTGGCTATTTTTAAATACTCTTGTGATTACATTAGTCAATATATATCCCACAATAATCTCCCTGCTCTGAGGTCAGCTGATTAGCTGCCTTAGTTCCACCTACAACCTCCATTCTTCTTTGCCATGTAAGGTCACATATTCACAGGTTCCTGGGCTTAGGATGCGAATGTTTTTTGGGGGGCGGGGCTATAGCTTTGCCTATCACCACACCACTTGCTAGATGCTTATGGAACACCCACTATACATAGACAGTTTGTGTTGTGTGCTAAAGGGCAGTTTGGATGAGGCAGGATGTAGTCAGAAAGTGGTAAGTAACCTAGGATTCCAAAGGCTGCAGGAGAGGTAGGTAAGAAGGTAAGAGGAACTCTTGCTCTGAAAATTAGAAGAGGATATGGTATGATCCTTGAGATGCTCAGAGAAAGCTTCCTGGAAGAGGTGAAATGTGCTCACTCAATATTAAACGCAGGATGAGACCAGCAGGGTGTGGTGGCACACGCCTGCGAACCTAGCTACTCTGCAGGTGGAGGCAGGAGGATTGCAAGTTGGCCAGCTTGGGCAACTGAGTGAGACCCTGACCCAAAGAAGTATGGGAGGGGGTGGCAGGCAAGGTGGTGCACACCTGTAATGGGAGGTTGAGACAGGAGGATGGCAGGTTTGAGGCTAGCCTAGGCAACTTAGTAAGACCCTGTCTCAGAAACTAAAAAGGGCTTGGGGTGTAGCTCCATGATAGAATGCTCCTGGGTTCAACCCCCAGTACCACAAAAATAGGGGCATATGAGCCTGGCATGTCATCCCAGTACTTGGGAGACTGAGCCTGGAGGATCTGGGTTCACAGCCAGCCTCAGCTACTTAGTGAGGCCCTCTGCAACTTAGTGAGACTCTGTTTCCAAATAAAGAATAAAAAATCAGGTTGGAGGTGTAGCTCAGAAGTAGAATGCCCCCAGGAAAAAAATAGGTGCATGTGTGCTGGGAAACGTAGCTCAGTGGTAGAGTGCTTGCCTGGTATGTAAGAGGTCATGGATTTGACCCTCAGTACTGAAAAAAAGAACAACAAAAGGAGGTGAGACTTAAATATGGTTTCTGAGCTGAGTAAGCCTTACATACACACTTCTGAACAATGCGGTGGCTGTAACGCAGGAGTACTCGGGGCCCGCAATGACGGGGATTGACCCTGTATTGATTGCTAATAAGGCCAGTATTAATTGCTAATAAGGACAAGCTTTCATACTAAGGCAAGACAATAAAATCATTTTCTCTGTCTCTAAGCTGTCAGCCAAGAGCTGCAGCCAACATTGACCTTGGTCAGCTCAAAGTGGGCTGTTAGCCCAGCTACACTAAATGCTAAGAACACAGACACCAGCACTCAGAAAAGAATGATATAGACTCTCAATAATTTAGACTAACCATACAAGATTAAAAAGCAAGCTGTAGTAACCCAATATTAATTACAAATAACACAAAAATAGGTAAGCCCAAACCTCCATACTTTAAGACTATATTCCGGTGTCTTTCTCTTCTTCATTATAAAACAAGGTTTTTTCTTGGTGTGTGTGTGGGGGGGGTTACTGAGGATTGAACTCAAAGGCATTCTACTTTTGAGCTACATCCCCAGCCTGATTTTTTATTATTTATTTTGAAACTAGGTCTCACTAAATTGCAGAGGGCCTCACTAAGTAGCTGAAGCTGGCTATGAACCTGTGATCCTCCTATCTCAGCCTTCCAAGTACTGGGATTATAAGCATGCGCCACGACGCCTGGCTCTGTTTTATTGTTTTGAAACGGGTTTTCATTAAGTTGCCGAGGCTGGCCTCAAACCTGCTCCTGCCTCAGCCCCCAAATTCTGGGATAACAGGTGTGCACCACCTCACCTGGCTGGAATCTATATCTCTAACCTTCGTTCCCCTTTGGTGTGTTGAAAAAGGGAAAAAGTGGTACTTTGTTGTACTTGTTTTATTGTTTGCATTTATTTCTGTTTTGGAGTCTCTAGGGTACAGATGTGACCACTCTACCACACTGCCTCGCTGCCTCTTCCCTACCACCACTCTGCCTTCTGCCTATTAATATAGGATATTTCCTCTATGAGGATCAGCCCATTAAGTTACAGATGAAGGAACTGAAGCATAGGAAAGTGAGCTTTTTTAAGGCAGCGTTAGTTGCAAGTTGGGAACTACCCAGCTTTATTGTTGTTGTCTTTGAGAGGCTGCTTTGATGAGGCCTGGTTCTGCTTCAACATAGCAGAAAGCATTGATTTTAAATGATCCTCTACCAGGTGTGGTGGCAGGTGCCTATAATCCCAGTACTTGGGAGGCTGAGACAGAAGGATCATAGGTTGGAGGCCAGCCTCAGCAATTTAGCAAGGCTCTCAGCAACTTAGCGAGACACTGTTTCCAAATAAAAAATAAAAAAGAGCCGGGCGTGGAGGCGCATGCTTGTAATCCCAGCATTCGGGAGGCTGAGACCAGAGGATCCGGGTTCGAGGCCAGCCTCAGCTACCTAGTGAGGTACTCCTCAACTTAGTGAGACTCGGTTTCAAAATAAAGAATAAAAACTAGGGCTGGGGGTATAGCTCAGAGGTAGAATGCCCCTGAGTTCAATCCCTAGTACCGCCAAAAAATAAATAAATAAATAAAAAAATAAAAAGGGATGTGTGTGTAACTTGCAGGTAGAACGCCTCTGGGTTCAATCCCCAGTGCTCCTCCCTGCCCCCCCAAAATGATTCCACATGTATCAGTTGCTCTTATCATTATGGGATGCTTCACTTTTGGACTCTGTGACTGAGGCCAGATCAATACCTTTAAAGGCTCTAAAATCTAAAAAGAAATGTAAGTCCTCCCAATATTATCTTCTATGGATTCCAATGAAACAATAGAATAAGTACAATAAAATACCCCCTTTTCCTCATCATGACTATGTGCAATTTTCTTTTTAAAATGCCAACCACTGAGCCGGGCATGGTGGCACACTCTTGTAATCCCAGTACCTGGAAGGCTGAGACAGGAGGATCACAGGTTCAAGACTAGCCTCAACAACTTAGTGAGGCCCTCTGCAACTTAGTGAGACCCTGTTTCAAAATAAGAAATAAAAAATCGGACTGGGGGTGTAGTTCAAAGGTAGAATGCCCCTGGGTTCAATCTCCAGCACCACAAAATAAAATATGATAAAATAAAATAAAATATCAACCATCAAATTCTTTGAAAAGAATAGTTTCTGGTGTCCTATGCACATGTTTAAACTTGAAAGTAATTCTACACTGTTACATATCAATTCCCAGAAAAGGTGTGCATGAATAGTAATGCACAGGTCAGTTTAGGACAGGAGATGACCCAGACAAGTGATCAGGAAGAAGACAGTGCAGGAAAGTCGGGGAAGGGCTCTGAGCTACAAATTACAAGAATGTACCCAGGACGGGTGGGATCCACCGTCTACAGGAAGTCTCTCCCAAACACTGCAATCTATGTTAGGACTGTGGCTCTGTGACCGATGATGTTTAAGTTGGCACTAGATAGATTTCTCCAAGAAGCAGCCAACTTCAAATTTAATCAATGTCAAGTAAGTGATGAACCTGGGAAATGCAAACATTCAGGCATTCGGTGAGATGACACAGGGTGACTCTTATGATGTCTGGAACCAACAGAAGAAAAGCAATTTCTTAGATATTTATAGAAAAGGACATTGACAGTAAACATAAAACATAAATACATATATATATATATATATATATATATATATATATATATATATATATATATATATATATATATGTAGTTTGCCCAGGGGAGAGGAGGGGTCTCAGATTTGAGGCATGGATATTTTATTTGAATTAGCAGGTATAATCTTATTTTGAAATGGGTCAGCTGATCCTGCTGTATAGCATCTTGCTGATAATTTTCCATTAAGATCATCTGACTAGCTGGGGTGTGGTGACACACTCCTGTAATACCAGTAGTTGGGAGGCTGAGACAAGAGGATCACAGATTCGTCCTGTGAAGTGAGACCTTGTCTCAAAATAAAAAATTGCTTCGGAGGCTGGGACAGGAGGAATGCAGTTTCGCAGTCAGCCTCAGCAACTTAGTGAGACCTTCAACAACTTAGAGAGACCCTGTTTCAAAAATAAAAAATAGTTGGGAGTGGTAGTATACACCTGTAATCCCAGTACTTAGGAGGTTGAGACAGGAGGATCGCAGGTTCATAGCCACCCTCAGCAACTTAGCGAGATCCCATTTCAAAATAAAATTTAAAATAGGGCTGAGAGTATAGCTCAGAAGTAGAATGCCCTGGGTTCAACCCCTAGTACCACAAAAATAAATAAAATAATATCAAATAAAATAGGGCTGGGGGTGTATCTCAGAGTTAGACTGCCCCTAGGTTCAATCCCCAGTACCACACACACACACAAATAAATAAGTGAATGAATTAATTAATGAATGGATAGGGCTGGGGATGTAGCTCCATGGTAGAGTGCCCCTGGGTTCCATTCCCAGTCACTAACACACACACACACACACACACACACACACACACGTGTACACACACCATGTGACTTAGCTCAGATTCAGTTCAGTGCTCACCAGCTTGTCAACTGATTTCCTAGTACTGTGATACTGGGAATAGGGGCTCCTACCCCTAGACACGAGAATCCAGTTAGTATGGCATATATAATCATTTAGGTACTGCAGAAAGTCTCATCAGGGTTATATAGCATTCTTTTACAAACCATAGGATCTGATGGTTAGAGGATCCTTAGAAGATATTTAATTAACCACCCATCTGGTGCTGATAAATCTGCTATAATATAATAGCTGGCAAGGGGTTGTATATCTTTCCTTGAACATCTCAAGTAAGAGGAAACTCATTATCTTACTTCTTTGAACACTTGTGTTAGAACATTTGCTTTATTTGAACAGAAATGTGTTATTTTAGAGCCTCCTCTCATAGATTGACTCCTTGGGTCCACAAACAAAACAATCTCAACCTCTGAAAATATTATACATAAGCTCATGCCCATGATAAGCTTCTTTTCCAGGACAAATTCCCTAAATTTGTTAACCCTTAATATAGGATATTTTCAAATCTTTACACCATCCTGATCACTCTCTCTTGGGCAGGCTTTAGTTTCTTTTTTCTCTCTTCTTTCTTTTTTCTCTTTTAAAGTGTGGTTTTAAGCCAGGAGTGGTGGCGCATGCTTGTAATCCCAGTACTTGGGAGGCTGAGACTGTAGGATGGGGGTTCGAGGCCAGCCTCAACTACTTAGTGAGGCTCTCCTCAACTTAGTGTGAGACCCTGTTTAAAAATAAGGAATTAGAAATAGGGCTGGGAGTGCAGCTTGGAGGTAGTATGCCCCTGGGTTCAATCCCCAGTACTACAAAAAAATAAAATAAAATAAAAAATAAAGTGTGATCTTTGGCATGTCAAGTGTTTTTATACGATTTTCAAAAGTATGATTTTTCTTTCCTGACAAGTGGTTGAAAATCACTGTCTCTTTCCATTTCAACTTTCCTCTGCCACTCTCCCCCTCATGAGTCAAATGATCCTGAAGCGGCCATGAGCATTTCAGAATGCAGCTAAAGACAACTGCACAGGTGGTACCTTTAGTTTGGGTTTAGAAAAGTATATATTGTGTGGTTTTCTGACACTTCTGCATATAGCTAGATGATTTCTAGCTACCTAAGTGTAAAACTGTCTTCCAGAAGGCTGGGGGTAGTGGCACATGCCTGTAATCCCAGTATGTGGGAGGCTGAGATAGGAGGATCTCAGGTTTGAGACCAGCCTCAGCAAATTACCAATATCCTAGGCAACTTAGCAAAATCTTATTTAAAAAAAATACTAATAAAAAAGTTCTGGAGATATAGCTCAGAGATAGAATGCCCCTGGGTTCAATCTTCAGTACAAAAAACAAATGTCTTCCAGAATACTCCTGCCACCTCTTGAGTCACTTAGCAACATGTAACACTAAGTTGCAGGTATGTTAAGCAGCTAACAAAAATGTTATTTTTATGGGTATTGTGATGTTGAAGAGATTTTTCAAGTTTAAAAAATAAATATAGCATGTATTGTACATTAAGCTGTATTCTTACACTGAAAAATTTTTATGGTATATAAGTTATACCTTAGTAAACCTGTTAAAATGTGTCGTGGTTTCTTCTTTTTTAAATAAATATTCTCTTTTGTGCCTAATGCAAAGTAAAATAAGACTACGTAGCTAAGTATCTACAAAAACCTGCACAGACATTCTATTTAAGGGTGAGCTGTGGCTCAGGCCTATAATCCCAGTACTTGGGAGGCTGAGACAGGAGGATCGCAGGTTCACAGCCAACCTCAGCAACTTAGCGAGACTTATTAGCAGTTTAGCGAGACTCTGTTTAAAAATAAAGAATAAAAAGGGGTGGGGGTGTATCTCAGAGGTAGAATGCCCCTGGGTTAAATCTCCAGTAACAAACACATACACACACACACACACACACACACACACACACACACACACACACAGAAGCATTCACACCATACATAAAAATATTAACTCCAGATGGATTTAAAACATAAATGTGAAAGACAAAAATATAAAATTTTAGAAGAAAATATAGGGCCGGATGTGATGGTACACACTTGTAATCCCAGTACTTGGGAGGCTGAGACAGGAGGATTGCAGGTTCAAGGACAACCTCAGCAAGTATCAAGACTTTTACCAACCTAGTGAGAAGCTGTTCCAAATAAAAATAAATAGGGCTGGGGGTGTAATTTGGAGGTAGAATGCCCCTAGGTTCCATTCCCAGTACCACAAAAGAATAAGAAGAAG
>PVLC010011597.1:0-23544 GCA_004027655.1 Graphiurus murinus | reverse complement strand
GACAGACCATAAACATAACCAGTAAAGGATTAATATCAGATTATAAATCGAACTCAAAATGTATAAGAACAAGAAAAATAAGCCAATAGAAATATAGGCCAAAAATGAGAATAGGCACGTATCAAAAGAGAAAGCTCAAATGGCCAAGAGTTGAATTGAAAGGTGCTCAACCTAGCTGGGCATGTTGGCACAAACCTGTAATCTCTGTACTCGGGAGGCCAAGACAGGAGAATCACAGGTTCGTGGCCAGCCTCAGCGTTAGTCAGACCCTCAGCAACTTAGTGAGACTCTATTTTAAAAAAAAGGGGGACGGGGCTGGGGTTGTAGCTTGGTGGCTAATGCACTTGGGTTCAATCTACAGTAAACACACACACATACCAAAAGCTGCTCAACCTCATTAATAATGAGGAAAATGCAAATTAAAATCATAATAAAATAGTATTTCACACTCACTAGAATCATAAAACTAACAAATGCTCTGCCTCTGTTTGGTTTGGAGCAAGGTACACATTTATATTTGTTAAATTTTCTCTTATTCAAGCCAGGTGTATTTGCGTATGCCTGTAGTCCCAGGACTTGGGAGGCTGAGGCAGGAGGATCACAGGTCTGAGGTCAGCCTTAGCAATTTAGGGAGAGCCTCAGCAATTTAGTGAGAACCTAGGGGTGTAGCTCAGAGGTAGAATGCCTCTGGGTTCATCCTCCAGTACCAAAAGAGAAAAAACAAAACAAAACAAAAAACCCCAAAACACCCTTTTTAAAAATGTGTTCTTTTAGTCGGTCAGGTTTTCCTCAGAGCTGTATCCATCTGCAGAGCAATAGATATACTGAACTTTTTGAGCTAGCAGGATAATGTCCAAATGGCAACTGGCGGATAGGGCGTGTCTTCTGAAAGCAGCTTCCTGTGTGTGTGTGTGTGTGTGTGTGTGTGTGTGTGTGTGTGTGTGTGTGTGTTTTACTGGGGATTGAACCCAGGCACATGCTGACCTCGAACCTGTGATCTTCCTATCTCTGCCTCCCGAGTGCTTAGGTTGTAGGTGTGCACCACCATGGCCAGCTTAAAGCAGCTTCTTTTTTTCTACTTTTCTTTTAAAGGCACTGGAGATCGAACCCAGGGGGAATCTGCCACTGAGCTACATACCCAGACTTACTTTATTTTTTAAATTTTGAAACAGGGTCTCACTAAGTTACTGTGTGCTGGCCTTCAACCCACGATCCTCCTGTCTCAGCCTCCCAAGTACTGGGATTACAGGCATATGCCACTGCACCCATCTGGCTTTCAATCCGGCTTCTTTAAAACACACATACTTCTAAGCCGGGCGCGGTGGCATACGCTTGTAATCCCTGTACTTGGGAGGCTGAGACAGGAGAACCTCAGGTTTGAGGACAGCCTCAGTAAGTTGTGAGACTCTGATCAACCTAGCAAGACCCTGTTTCCAAATAAGAATCAAATCGGGCTGGGAGTGCCTCTGGGTTCAATCCCCAATACCACAAAAAAACAAAAACAAACAAGCAAAAAAACATAAAACACACACTTCCCTCCCAGCTACTCCAGAGGTAATCTGAGTAGAGTTTCACCCTAATTCTTCTCATGCAAATGTCTTATCAAGGAAAGTCATGCTTCCCCTTTAAGTCTTGTTGATTTGGTGAGGAGCAAGACTATTTTCCCCCAAGAAGACTGCTATTTCCTGCAGGGGTAAAAACCCAAACAGGGAAAACCCCTGTGGTTCTCTTAGGTAGGGCTGGTCTACCTCAGCTGTTAACACAGTTCCTTCGAGGAGGAAGGCTGGGCACACTTAGTCGGCCCTGCAGACTCCCTAGGGAGCTGGCTGTGCGGAATTCACATCCTAAAGAGCGGGGCCTCTGAGCTGCACACAGGTCCCATCCCTGAAGAAGCTCCCCAGCATCCAGATCGCCGAATCTGCCCTCTGCCTGCGGCTCCAAGCCACCTCTTGACAATGGGGAACTGGCTGGTTAACCACCGGTTCTCAGTTTGCTTTCTGGTAAGTGATGTTTTGCTTCCCATTAAGTAGGAATGTGGACGGGGCAAAGAGACATCATGTTGGCTGACATTTGTAAAGTCAGTCCAAAGGGAGAGTCTCTGGCAAGGCCAGTTATTAGTTCAAAAGCCAACCTTCGGCCAGACAAGAGAAGAGAGACAAATAATGGGCGATTGTTCGTGTTACCATGCCAGGCGACTTGTGATTCTGATCTGTTGTCATTTGTGTCTTCTCTTCTCTTCCATTGCAGTACTAGCTCTTACCGTGGAGTGCTGGCTTCTTTCTATTCTTCCCCTATTGCCGGCATCAAAATGTTATAACATACTTGAATATTTGAGATGGAAATGATTTTAGAGATCATCTTGACCCAGCACTGCCCACTAGAAATACACGGTGACCCTCTCATGTAATTGCTAAATTTTCTAAGGCCTACACTGAAAACAGGAAAAAAGAAACAGGCAAAATAAAGTTTTCACGAGATAATTCATGTAACCATATATATATATATATATATACACACACATATATATGGTTATGTAACCATATATATATACATATTATATATATTATATAGAATAATATAGATAATTCATGTAACCATATATATATATATATATACACACACACATATATATATATGGTTATGTAACCATATATATATACATATATATATGGTTACGTGAATTTATATATTATATAGAATAATATATATTATATAGAATAATATATAATATATTATATAGAATAATATATATCATAATATGCAATATAGAATAATATATAATATATATAATCTTGTCAGCATGTAACCAAATTGAAAATATTGATGAGGTCGTCTGTGGTCTTGTCTTTTTCTGAGTCTTTGAGATCCAATGCATATTTAGCACTGCCAGTACCTGTCACTCCGAAGCAGCAGGCACCCTTGCAATGCTCAGCAGCCGCGCGTGGGGAGTCTATGCCTAGCGCATTGCATAGTGCACACATGAGGCAGCTCGTTGATTTTACAAAAGATGGTGACCCAGGTGTCACACAGTGAATTTGATGAGCCGTCACTCAAACCCGGCTCTCACCATCCCACCTGCACAGGGTTCTTTCCTCCAGACACACACACACACACACACACACACACACACACACACACACACACTCACACACTCAGTCTTCCATTTCTGAGCCAAGCTCAAGCCTGGGGCTTCCCCTGTCCTTTCTCAACTTTCCTAAATTCTCATTCATTGCTCTTCTGGGGCTCTCTGTCTTTTCCCTGGCTTTTCTTCGGGGGCCCAGGGGACTGGCCAAGTGCTTCAGGGAGGAAGCAGAGATCTCCCTGGAGGGTGTTGGGTTTGCATTTACTCAAAGGTCAAGTGCTTACTTCGTCAGGTTAGTTCATGACCTATATTGAGTATTTTCAATACCCAGTGCCCTATATTTCGTTCCTTTTGCACCAAAGCAGAAAGAGCACTAGCTTAAGAGCCAGAGAAGCTCGCCTGCACGGTGAGTCCTGCTACTGAGGGACCCTGATCACGCTATTTATTCTCGCTAGACTTCAGGTCCCACGTGGGACGGGAAGTGGTGGGTGGGCTGTGGGGGGCCGCTAGATTAGCTACAAATGGAAAGGTGTTTCCAGCTCTAAGAGCCACTGTCTTCTACCACCCTCATTTTTTGTTGGAGGAATTCATCACCCATGGTGGTGACTCACATGTAACTCTCTAGCTCTGACTCTCCGCCCACCCCCTGAAACTCCCTGGCAGGCTCAGACTTCTTGCTATTTCTGACATCCACTCCTATGCACTAGTTTTTTGTCTTTTTCTTTGGGGGCACCGGGGATTAAGCCCAGGGGCATTCTACCTCTGAGCTCTACCCCTAGCCCTTTTTTATTTTTGATTTTGAAACAGGGTCTCACTAAATAGCTGAGGCTGGCCTCACACCCACGATCCTCCTGTCTCAGCCTCCCAAATACTGGGATTGTAGGCCTGGGCCACCATGCCTGGCTCTGTGCACTATTTTTAAAAATAAAGAAAAAGTTACTAAAAAAAAGTCCTCCTCTTTCCTGCTAGGTCTTGTACTCCACTTCCTTTTTCATTCATAGTGCAGGTGATGATAGCACTGGATTTCATCATTTCCTCTAATCCATGATGGCTTGATGCAGGGCTCTTTGCTCCCGGGGCTCTCTCAGATCCTCAACAACTTCTGCTCTCCCTAAATGAGCTTCTCTCCTCTACCTTCCACATTTCTGAAGTATCTATGGTTTTCAACTCACATTTTCCAGCCGGGCATGGTGGTCCACGCTTGTAATCCCAGTACTTGGGAGGCTGAGATGGGAGGATTGCAGGTTTGAGGTCAGCCTCAGCTATTTAGTGAGGCCCTCCACAACTTAGTGAGACCCTGTTTCCAAATAAAGAATATACAAAAATAGGGCTGGGGATGGAGCTTGGGGGTAGAATTTCCCTGGGTTCAATCCCCAGTACTGAAAAAAAAAAATCAACTCATTTTCCATTGGAGTCAGAGTCTCTAGCCAGACACACGACTCTGAAAAAGGATCCCGAGAAAAAGAAAGAAACAGATTGATAAAACTGTAACTCTGCAAGCTAGGCGTGGTGGTACATGCCTGTAATCTCAGTACTTGGGAGGCTGAGATAGGAAGATCGCACGTTCTGGGCCAGCCTTGGCAACTTGGTGAGACCTTGTTTCAAAATTTAATTTTTTAATTTTTATTTTTTTGCGGTACCGGGGATTGAACCCAGAGGCATTCTACCTCTAAGCTGCACCCTCAGCCCTATGTTTTATTCTTTATTTGGGAACAGG
Organism: Graphiurus murinus; assembly: GCA_004027655.1. NCBI lineage: Eukaryota > Metazoa > Chordata > Mammalia > Rodentia > Gliridae > Graphiurus > Graphiurus murinus. The sequence continues at coordinate 18,745 of PVLC010011597.1, read as the reverse complement.
GTCTCACTAAGTTGCAGAGAGCCTCACTAAGCAGCTGAGGCTGGCCGCAAACCTGCGATCCTCCGGTCTCAGCCTCCCAAGGACTGGACAATTTAAATTTTTTAAAAAGTGCTGAGGATGTAGCTCATCAGTAGAAGGCCCTGGGTTCAATCCCCAGTAAAACACACACACACACACACACACACACACACACACACACACACACACACACACCTCTCAGCGGTCAGCATTTATATTGAGCTCTTATTATGCACCAAGTGTTACACTTTAAAAAGGCCTTATTTTATGTAAGCCTCATAGCATTGCTGCACAGTAGATTCAATCATTATTCTCATTTTGCAGGTGCGGAAACTGCTTTTCATAGAATTTAAAGCCAAGCTTACAGGGCTAATAAGTGGTGGTGCTAAAAATTGGAGTTGGACTCTGGGAATCCCTGTGCGGTGCTGCTAGAGGTCTCTGCCTAGTGCAGACCTGGAGAGGCTCCTCCGTGGACCCTGGCCCGGGCCGAAGGCCCTTTACCTGTGGCCGCAGATGGTTCTTAGCCATAAGCACCTGTTGAGTTCCAGGCTAGCTCCAGCTCAGGTGGTTGGGCTTCAAGGCACTGGGTTCCAAATTCCCTCCTTAGCCAATGCAGGGTCAGAGTTTTGGACAAGCCAAAGCTCAAGTGAGCGAGAGTAACAATAGGTTAATTTGTAAAAAGACTGACAAGCCAGCATGGTGGTGCACGCTTGGAATCCCAGCATGTGGGAGGCTGAGATGGGAGGATCTGTGCTTGCAGCCAGCCTCAGCTACTTAGCGAGGCTCTCTGCAACTTAGTGAGACCCTGTTTCAAAAGAAAGAATTAAAAAATAGGGCTGGGAGTGTAACTCAGAGGTAGAATGCCCCTGGGTTCAATCCTCAGTACCACACACAAAAAAAGATAATCTAAAAAATGGGAAAATGTGTGTCCTGGAGTCATTAAAGAGGCAGGCCCATCTGAGTATCGTTTAGTCCTTTTTATAGATGCTAAATTTATTCTTTGTTTCTTCAGAAATCTATGTATTCATTTATTTTCATCTTTTCGGTGCAATCGTTTGAAAGCAAATGTCCCTGTAAAACACTAGATGGTGCAGATTTTAGACTTTGTGAGCCATATGGTTTCTGTCCCAGCTCCTCAACTCTGCCATTGTATCAACAAAACAGCCATATACAATATGGAAACAGGTGGGTGTGGCTAAGTTCCAATACCACTTTATTTATGGTCACTGAAATTTGAATTTCATCTAATTTTCATGTCACAAATTTTTCTTCTTTTACTATTTTTAACCATTTAAAAATGTGAAAACAAGCCAGGCGTGGTGGTGCATGCTTGTAATCCCAGTACTTGGGAGGCTGAGACCGGAGGATCGCAGGTTCTCGGCCAGCCTCAGCAACCTAGTGAGGTCCTCTGTAATTTAGCAACACCCTGTTTCAAAATAAAAAATAAAATAGGGCTGGGGGTGTAGGTCAGAGGTAGAAGGCCCCTGTGTCCCATCCCCAGTACCTATAGTAGTAATTCTAATACTAATGTGAAGGCACTCACTGCTAGATTGCTTGCCTAGCTTGCACGAGGCCCTGAGCTTGCAAGCTATGCAACGCAGGCAGGTGATGGGGCCGATTTGGCCCCTGGGTGGTACCATTAGCATCTAATGCAGGTCCCAAAGTGCTCACTCTCCAAAGCAGGTTCCATACTGGCAGGATTGTGCCCATTGAAAATGGAAACAGTTTGACACAAAATAGTCAAAATGGTAACAATTTCCTATCCCTCATCTACTCCTTCCCAAAGTCCACTGTTTGACTTGCGTTTTCTCTCTGCTAGGTTGTTTGGTTAGGGCTGAATGTTTTCCTGTTTGTAAATGCCTTCCTGAAGTATGAGAAGGCCGAGAAGTACTACTACACAAGAGAAATCCTTGGGGTGAGTATTGCACTTATGGTATGGAGGATCTCGTGTGTGTGTGTGTGTGTGTGTGTGTGTGTGTGTGTGTGTGTGCGTGTATGCATGCTGCTAGGGATTGAACCTAGAGACATTCTATCTCTGAGCTTTATTCACAGCCCTATTTTTTTTTTTTTTTTTGGAACAGGGTCTTGCTAAGTTGCTGAAACTGGCTTCAAACCTGCAATCCTCCTGTCTCAGCCTCCCAAGTACTGGGATTACAGGTGTGTGCTACCACACCTGCCTTCTATTTATTTTTTCTAGGTAGAGTCTTGCTGAGTTGCCCAGGCTGGCTTTGAACTCGCAATCCTTCTGCCTCAGCCTCTTGAGTAGCTGGGATTACAGGCATACACCACCACACACAACTGGCATTTGTGTGTGCATGTGTGTTTATCTCTGAACCCAGCTCCTTTGTGATCCAATGCTCTGATTTTCTCTAGGGCTAGGATTGCCAGGAAAATACAGGATGTTCACTTGAATTTGAATGTCAGATAAACAATTTACTATTTTTTTTTCTTGAGGTACTGGGGATTGAACCCAGGGGCATTCTACCTCTGAGCTACACCCCCAGCCCTATTTTTTATTCTTTATTTGGAAACTGTCTCACTAAGTTTGCAGAGGGCCTCACTAAGTAGCTGAGGCTGGCCTCGAACCCGGATCCTCCGGTCTCAGCCTCCCAAATGCTGGGATTACAAGAGTGTGCCTGGCTTAATTTATCTTTTTTTTTTTTTTTTTTTTTTTTTTTGCAGAACTGGGGATTGAACCCAGGGGCATTCTAACTCCAAGCCATACCCTCAGCCCTATTTTTTTATTCTTTCTTTATAGGGTCTCACTAAGTTGCGGAGTGCCTCACTAGGTAGCTGAGGCTGAATGCGAACCCGGATCCTCCGGTCTCAGCCTCCCAAATGCTGGGATTACAAGTGTGCACCACCACACCCGGCTCTTAACTTACCATTTTTGATATAAGTATGTGCCAAATATTGCATAGGACACAGGTACAGAAAAACATACATTTTCTCTTTAAATCTGAAGTTCCAATTTAGCTGGACATCCTGTATTTTCATTTAGTCAACTGAACCCCAGGCCCCATAAGGAAGACATACAATGAAGTCAATTGTCAGGCAGTAGTTTCAAACTACTTTCCAGAAATGCAAGTGCTCCTATACGGTGTGAGAGGAAGCCTAACCCCACTTCAGCTAGGGCGACCCCTGACAGCCTCCTGCCAAGAGTCCAAGAAAGAGTTTCAGCCGGGCATGGTGGCGCACGTTTGTCATCCTAGTACTTGGGAGCCTGAGACCGGAGGATCTGGGTTCACGGCCAGCCTCAGCTACTTAGTGAGGCCCTCTGCAACTTAGTGAGACCCTGTTTCCAAATAAAGAATAAAAAATAGAGCTGGGGTGTAGCTTGGAGGTAGAATGCCCCTGGGTTCAAAAAAGAAGAAGAAGAAGAAGAAGAAGAAGAAGAAGAAGAAGAAGAAGAAGAAGAAGAAGCCAACCAGCCTGGAGCAGTGGCGCCTACCTGTAATTTCAGTTCTTGGGAGGCTGAGACAGGAGGATCACATGTTCAAGGCCAGCCTCAGCAACTCAGCCAGACTCTCAGTAACCTAGCAAGACCCTGTTTCATGATAAAAAATAAAAGGGCTGAGGGCATAGCTCGCAGGTAGAATGCTCCTGGATTCAATCTGTACTGCCATGAAAGAGGAAGAAAGAAAGGAAGGAAGGAAGGGAGGGAGGGAGGAGGAAGGAGAAAGAACGAGAGCGGGAGAGAAGAAAAAACAGAAGAGCACTTGAAAACCACTGCTGTGGACTAAGGCCACCTCTATCAAAGAGGAATCCTGGAGCCAGGCGTGGTGGTGCACACTTGTAATCCCACCATTTGGGAGGCTGAGACCAGAGGATCTGGGTTCACGGCCAGCCTCAGCTGCTTAGTGAGCCCCCCACTCACACAACTTAGTGAGATCCGGTTTCAAAATAAAGAATTGAAAATAGGGCTGGGGGTGTAGCTCGGAGGTGGAATGCCCCTGAGTTCAAGGGATCCTGGGGGTTGGGCGGTCGGCCCCACTGGGGGTCTGCAGAACGGTGAGGTCAGGTCAGCTTAAGGGATGCAGGGAGCTGGGAAAGTGGCCCCTAGTAGGGAGGGGGGGGGCTGGTGCTTTCTAAGCTCACCTCCATGTCCTGAGACTCAACCTGGTTAGGAGAACAAGTGGACTGCCCTCCCTCCACTATCACGCAGTCACAGGCAAGGAATTTGGTTAAATCCCTTTCATCTTAATGTGCTTTTTCCATAGCTCTCCACAAAGACTCACTCCCTGTACATATTTAAAGATAGCTTGTCCTTTTAAAACAGCGCTCTTTTCTCTGCATCATCAAAAGGTCTGTTATTTGAATGTTCTGTTCATGACTTATTTCCCCCTGCTGTGTTCCATTTCAAATGTTCATCCTGGATCTCTCCTTAGAAATCAAAACTCCAGAGCGAGTGTTAATTTGTTTTAAAAATAGCTGTTTATTAAGGGAAAGATGCAATAAATGTGACTAGTTATTAAGAACTTGATAGTCAGCGGCAGGGAAATGAATCATACCAATATCCTGTAGATGTTTTATTTTTAAAGCCTTCCTTTCCAAAGTTAATGATAAATAATGCTGCTTTCAATGAGATCAACCCACATAGAAGTATGTAAGTAAATTCTGAAACCCCCCTCCTACCCAGTCCCCAGCAAGCACACGATTAATAGTTTGGTGTGTGTATATGGACATGCTGACATATGCTCGCAAATGACTCAGGCACATAGGTTCTGGTTTTTGGTTTTTGTTTTTGAGGCAGGCACTCTTTTTTATTCATTATTTAATTTCCATATAGTAAAACTTGCTCTCTTTTTGGCATATGGTTCTGAGCTGTGATAAACGCAGATAGCAAGATGTGTAGATCTTTCTGCATTATTAATGATTATTTTATTGGTGCATCGTAACTGTATGTGCTAGTGAGATTCTTAGTGATGCACATATTATTTGGTTTGGTTCCTTCCCCGTGGCGCCCTTTCCCTTCCCCTCCTCCCAGGGCACCTAGATTTCCCCACACTTACTCTAGCTCAGGATCCTTCCTTCCTTCCTCCCTTCCTTCCTTCCTTCCTTCCTTCCTTCCTTCCTTCCTTCCTTCTTTCCTTCCTTTCTTTTGCAGTACTGGGGATTGTACCCAGGGGCACTCTACCACTGAGCTACACCCTCCTTAGCATTATTTTATTTATTTATTTTTTGCAGTACTGGGGATTGAACCCAGGGCCATTCTACCTCCGAGCTCCACCCCCAGCCCTATTTTTTATTCTTTATTTGGAAACAGAATCTCACTCAGTTGCAGAGGACTTCACTAAGTAGCTGAGGCTGGCCTTGAACCTGGATCCTCCGGTTTCAGCCTCCCAAGTACTGGGATGACAAGCGTGCGCCGCCACGCCCGGCTCTCAGGTACCTTTCCATGTGTGTATCTAATCAAGCGTGTGCTGGAAACAGCTCATGCTAGCCCGCCATGGCCAGTCGTGTCCAAGTCCCCCAACTCTGCATTCAGTGGTGTTTGCTTGACACCCTGAAATCTGCTATGATGGAGTAGTCACATCATTAAACTAAATGTATGCCAGACAGTGGGAATCTTCCCCTCCCCCTAAGAGGCTGGTTGTTAAAACATTGACCACCATGACGCCACTGCATATAGCTCTCACCTGTGTAGAAAACTGCACTCCAGTGCATTGATGCGCCATCATTGATTTAATCACTCCACCGGGTCGTTCTTAAATTCACGCTCACGTTGAGAGAAGACAGGGAGCACTTTGATTCACTGGGAAGCAGAGCAAATGAGTAGCAAAGAAAAGGGTTTTAGCTGGGTGTGGTGACACAAGCTTGTAATCCCAGACTTGGGAGGCTGAGACAGGAGGATCACAGGTTCACGGCCAGCCTCAGCTCCTTAGTGAGGCCCTCTACAACTTAGTGAGACCCTGTTTCAAACTAAAGACTAAAAAATGGGACTGGGGGTGTAGTTCAGAGGTAGAATGCCCCTAGGCTCAGTCCCCAGTACTGCAAAAAATAAAATAAAAATATAAAAGAAAGGAGTTTAAAGCCATAGTCCACGAGGTCTTAATGACAGCAGAAGTTTAATTACAACAGCAGCGAGAGCTGATATAGAAATGAATATTTTTTGGATATTAAAATGAGCAATGGGGAAAAAGGGTTTTCTCTAAAAAGAATTCATCCCATACAGATAGCTGCCCCAGGAGATGGCGCCTCGAACTTACAGGCCCCTCTTTTCAATTCACTTGCCATTTTTAGCTTTGAGAAAACTCTGTGACTCAAATAAGCAAGCTGTGGGAACCAACGTGTCTGAGATGAGCAGAGAAAATTTACTCCAAAATGGAACAGGCTGTCTCTACCCAAAACAGTGGGAGCGCGAGTGAGCGAGGGAGGAGGCGCGGGTCCTCCGAGAGGAGAAGCCCGGGGCGGCTCTTGTTCATCGCGCCGCCTCCGCCAAAAGCCATTATGGGTGCTAGGCGGAGCGTGACCTGGCTTAGCGAACGGATGGCATGTTGTTCTGGCTTTAGGTGGAATAGGAAAAAGAAGTTTTGTTCCTTAAAGATTTGGGGGGCAAAGGCTGAGAAACCATTCGCTCGATCCCACGCTCGTCTTTTTAGCGAGTCTCCGACAGGCACTCCTGTAAGCCTGGCCAGTGAGCCGGGGTGCAACACATAGCGCCTACACAGCTAGTTCCGGGGCGCACACCTGTAACCCCAGTACTGGGGAGGCTGAGGCAGGAGGATTGCAGGTTCCAGGACAGTCTCAGCAAGTAGTGAGACTCTCAGTAACCTAGAGAGACCCTGTTTTAAAACAAAGAATCTAAAAAAGGGCTGGGGGTCTAGCTTGGAGGTGGAATGTCCCTGTATTCAATCCCCAGCAACACACACACACACACACACACACACACATACACGCACACACATACATACATGCACACACATGGACACGCGCGCGCACACACACACACCCTGCCTCACTGCCGCCAGCCTCTCCCCCATTCCCAACTATGACAAGGTGGCCACATTCCCTAGGCTACAGTCTCAAGTCCATGAAGTGGACTCAGAAACCAGTTGTCAGAGTCAGGCGTGGTGGCGCAAGCTTGTGATCCCAGTTCTTGGGAGGCTGAGACAGGCTTCAGCAACTTAATGAGACCTTGTTTCAAAATAAACAATAGTGCTGGGGGTGTAGCTTGGAGGTAGAAGGCCCCTGGGTTCAATCCCCAGTACCGCAAAAAAGAGAAAAAGGAAACCAGTTGTCCGAGTTGAGTAGTCAGGCTTAGCTGCCATAGGCTTGTTTCTGGGCGCAATACTTCTATAAAGCACTGATTTCTTATCTCCTTTTCTAGCCGCTTCTACTGCTAGATCAAGTTGTTCTTGATTCGTGATGCCTGGCCACCTGAAGGAGTCAGCTTGAAATTCTGCTCTTAGAAGTTATCCCTTTATCGCAGGTTCGCAGCCAGCCTCAGCTACTTAGTGAGGCTTTCTGCAACTTAGTGAGATCCTGTTTCCAAATAAAGAATAAAAATAGGGCTGGGGGGTGGAGCTTAGAGGTAGAATGCTCCTGGGTTCAATCCCCAGTACCATCACCACGAAAAAACAGTTCCCCCTTTTCAGGGTCTGGGGTTGGAGCTCAGTGGTAGAGCACCTGCCTAGCATGTGTGAGGCCCTGGGTTTGATCCCCACCATCTACCCCTCCCCCCCAAAAGTTCTCCCTTTTCAAATCTCTGCCTAACTTTAAGGATTTTGCTCCAAGGAATTCGCTGGTCTTGCCTAAGTTTATTCAATTTTTAAGATATCATAAATATTATACAATGGTTACATGCTTATAATTTCAACATTAGAAAACATAGAGAAGAGAGCCCAGTGTGGAGGCACACACCTGTAATCCCAGCACTTGGGAAGTTGAGGCCAGAGGATCATAGGTCCAAGGCTAGCCTCAGCAACTGAGTAAGCCCCTCAGCAACTTGGGGAGTTTCTGTTTTGAAATTTTCAAAAAGCGAGGCCTGGGGGTGTAGCTCACTGGTAGAGCACCCCTAGTTCAATCCCTAGTACCAGACACAACAAAAGAAAATATAAAAAAGAGAATAAAAAGTCACCATCTATAATTCTGCCTTTAATATGAGCTTTATCTAAAGTGAATGTAAAATTATATATGATCCTCATGACCTTTTTTGTGGTACTGGATATTGAACCCAGGGGCACTCTACCACTGAGCTATACTCCCAGCCCTTTTTATTTTTTTATTTTAAAACAGAGTGTCAAGCCAGGCATGGTGACGCATGCTTGTAATCCCAGCATTTGGGAGGCTGAGACCGGAGGATCTGGGTTCGCGGCCAGCCTCTGCTACCTAGTGACGCCCTTTGCAACTTAGTGAGACCCTGTTTCAAAATAAAGTATATAAAATAAGGCTGGCAGTGTAGCTCGTAGGTAGAATGCCCCTGGGTTCAATCCCTAGTACTGCAACAAAACAAAACAAAAAACAGAGTGTGAGCCTCCCAAGTACTAAGATTCCAGGCATGAGCCACTGCGCCTGGCTCTTGAGACCTTTATGAATGACATATAATAAAATAATAATTAATTGTATTAAAACATTCATTGTGAGCCGGGCGTGGTGGCGCACGCTTGTAATCCCAGCATTTGGGAGGCTGAGACCGGAGGATCCGTGTTTGCGGCCAGCCTCAGCTACCAGTGAGGCACTCCGCAACTTAGTGAGACCCTGTTTCAAAATAAAGAATAAAAAATAGGGCTGGGGGTATAGCTCGGAGGTAGAATGCCCCTGAGTTCAATCCCCAGTACCGAAAAAAAAATTCATTGTAAAATATTACATCCATAGAATATATTTGCTAACATGGAATCATTAAATTCTGTTCTCTTTCATATTAATAAATGTATAAGTAAACAGTTCCTAACCACTGTCTTGGGAATTTCTCAAGTCAGTATTAAGTTCAGCATGTTTTCTGCCTTTTGGCCTGATTGTGTGCGCATGCGCGCGCACGCAAGAAAGAGAGAGAGAGAGAGAGAACGCGAGCGAGCGAGCGCGCGCGCGCGAGAGAGAGCAGGCTGCACCTCTGTCCCTCTGCAGATCTTGGACAAGTGGGCTGGGCCAGTGTTCACCTGTTGCATGGTTAGATGAAGCACAACTCTCCCTTTTCTCCTCTACTCTAGACGGCGTTGGCTGTGGCCCGAGCCTCCGCTCTCTGCTTGAATTTTAATAGCATGCTGATCCTGGTTCCCGTGTGCCGAAACCTGCTGTCCTTCCTGAGGGGTACATGCTCAGTGAGTCCCAGCTACTCCTAGGTCATGTGTCACCCTAAAGAAAGAGACATGGTGGCGCATGCCTGGAATCTCAGTACTGGGGAGGCTGAGACAGGAGGATCACAGGTTCAAAGCCAGCCTCAGCAACTTAGCGAGGCCCTTAGTGAGACCCTATTTCAAAATAAAAAGTAAAGAATGGGCTGGGGGTGTAGCTCAGAAGTAGAGTGCCTCTGGATTCAATCTGCAGTTCCCCAGTACAGAAAAAAAGAAAGAAAAAAGAGAAGGAAGGAAGAGAAAGAAGACAGGGAGGGAAGGAAGGAAGGAAGAGAGAGAGAGAGGGAAAGAAGGAAGGAAGGAAGAAGGAAGGGAGGGAGGGAAGGAGAGAGAGAGAGAGAGAGAGAGAGAGAGAGAGAGAGAGAGAGAGAGAGAGAGATTGGGTTCTGAGGTATCAGCCCAACACCAAATCCCTAGAAACGGAAGCCAGAGGTCTCCTTTGGTGACTCGGTGGTATTGGCATGCCACGTCTCAGGCACGTTGGCTGTGGGTTAGTGAATTTCTTAGGCAGGCCGGTACCTCCTGAGCACGATTGCTTCGCATTTGTAGTTTTGCAGGCGCACAATGAGGAAGCCACTGGACCAGAACCTCGCCTTCCGTAAACTGGTGGCCTACACGATCTGCATCCTCACAGGTACCTCAGGCAAACCTTGGAAGAGCGAGCCGAGGCCATTCGGAGTCTACTTTCACTCACCTTTGCATCCGAGCATTGGACAAGCTTGGAGCACCCGGCAGTGCGTGTCAGGCGCTGACCGTCCAGGCCCATGTTCATGGAGATTGCGTTCTATTCCTTTGGGAACCCAGTAGGGGTTTTTCCAAAGCCCTTGGATCTCTGCATTATTGGGCCCCGTCTGTGGACTCATGTGTAGGCTTCTCTACAGACTAGGCACCGCATGTAGGACTGGGCTATGGCAGCGGGGCGTGCTTGCTGTAAGGTTCCTGAGTTGTCTCTCTCCTTCCCGTCGACTCCTTTAATGATTCACACCGTGGCCCACCTGTTTAACTTTGAACGCTACAGCAGAAGCCGACGGGCCGCAGATGTCTCCCTGGCCTCCATTCTCTCCAGCCTCCCTTATCACGGGAAAGAGGGAGGTTTTTGGCTAAATCCCTTCCAGTCCCCAAACATGGTGAGTTACCTTGGTGGTGAAGCCTCTGGAGCCTGCAGAAAGGTCTCGGCCTCCTTGGGGGACCCTGTGTCAAGATGGCGTTTCTCCTTCCGCAGACAGTGCTGCACATGGCATTCACCAGCATGGCGGGGCTCACTGGCGTGCTCGGCACCGTGGCCTTGCTTCTCATGGTAACCTCGTCGATGGAATTTATCCGAAGGAATGACTTTGAGCTCTTCTGGTATACACACCATCTTTTCGTCATCTACGTCCTCTGCCTGGGCCTTCATGGCACAGGGTAAGGTCCACACACCCCCGTTCCCATGCGCCACCCCCGCCCCCCTGCAGAATTCTTTACCCCCAACTCTCCTTTGTCTGTTTCAGCGGAATTGTCCGGGGTCAAACGCAAAAGAGCATGGATGAGAGTCATCCCCATAAATGTGCACAGTCTTTTGAAAAGTGGGGTGATGGTGACTTGAACTGTAGGCACCCTCAATTTGAGGCTCACCCTCCTGAGGTAAGAGCCCTATGGACGAGGACGGACTCCTGTTGGTTGCTGTAATGAGACTGTAAATACTATTACTGATGTTATTATCAGTTCAGCCCTGTGCTGGGTCCTGTGAAGGATAGTTGTAAGACTCCTACCTTCGAGAAATTTCCACCTCACTGGCAGGAAGCAATTAATAGGAGATCTTGAAAAAGAATGACTCAGCCAGGTACAGTGGTGCAAACCTGTGATCCCAATACTTGGGAGGCTGAGGCAAGAGGTTCTCAGGTTTGAGGCCAGCCTCAGCAACTTACTGAGACTCAACAACTTGGCAAGACCCTCTTTTCTTCCTTCCTTCCTTCCTTCCTTCCTTCCTTCCTTCCTTCCTTCCTTCCTTCCCCTGGGGATTGAACCCAGGGGCATTCTACCTCTGAGCTATACCCCCAGCCTTGCTAAGTTGCTAAGGCTGACCTCAAACCTATGATCCTCCTGTCTCAGCCTCCCAAGTACTAGGATTACCACTACCACCACCATGCCTAGCAAGACCTGTTTCAAAGTAAATAAATAAAAAGGGCTTAGGGTATAGCCTGGAGGGAGAATACCCCTGGGTTTAATCCCCAGTGGAAAAAAAAAAAAAAAAAAAAAGAAAAAGCGATTCCTAGTTGTTGAATGTTATGTGACCCACTGTAAAGGTAATAATCATAGCTCACACATTACAATTAGGGATTTTTTTTGGGGGGTATCTATCTATTTATTTGGTACTAGGGATTGAACCCAGGTGCGGTCTACCTCTGAGTTACATCCCCTTTTTATTTTGAAATAAGATCTTACTAAGTTGTTGAGAGTCTTGCTAAATTGTTGAGGCTGGCCTCCAACCTGTGATCCTCCTGTCTCAGCCTTCCAAGTACTGAGATTATAGGTGTATGCCACTATTCCTGGTTATTAATAGTTTTTTACCATGTTCCAGCCTTGCTACATAATATGGATTATCTCACTTATATACTTGTATACAGCAATAACCTCTGAGGTAGGTACTTGCTTTGTCTCCAGTTTGGGACAAAAGGATTAGGATTTCAAGAAATTAAGTAAACTCAGAGTAAGTAGTGAAGTTTGAGTTCAAGTTCAGGCAATATACTCTTGAGCATTATACTACCCCAAAGCTCAGCTGTGAAATCCCAGTCAGATTTGCTTGTGGAAAACAAAACTCATTCTCCAAGTGGCCTCTCTTTGGTGTTATAACATGCTTTGGAATTGTTAGATAATGAATGAATGATTAAGAAACCCAGTGATGGCTCACACCTGTAATTCCAGTCCTTGGAAGGCTGAGACAGGAGGATCACGGGTTTGAGGCCAGACTCAGCAACTGAGAGAGAACTTGTCTCAAAAAGAAACAAAGGTTGGGGGTATATGTCAGAGGTAGAATGTCCCTGGGTTCAATCCCTAGTGCCAAAAAAAGGGGTTGGGGAAGAACGAGAAAGAAATGAAATCTTGGAGCCGGGCATGGTGGTGCACACTTGTAATCCCAGCATTCGGGAGGCTGAGACTGGAGGATCCGGGTTCGCGGCCAGCCTCAGCTACCTAGTGAGGCACTCCGCAACTTAGTGAGACCCGGTTTCAAAATAAAGAATAAAAAGTAGGGCTGGGGGTGTGGTTCAGAGGTAGAATGCCCCGGAGTTCAACCCCCAGTACCGCAAAAAAAAAAAAAAAAAAAAAAAAAAGAAATGAGTTCTTGGGCTGGGGATGTAGTTCAGTGGTAGAATGCTTGCCTAGAATGTAGGAAGTTCTGGCTTCGAGGCCTATCCCTGAAAAGAAAGGAACAACAACAATACAAACCCCCAAACCCCTGGGCTCAAGGGACCTCAAGGTGTACCCAGGGCAGTCATCATTGCTATTATGGTTTACTTTTGCTTACTCATGAAATAAGACATATTGAAGAATAAATGGAAGGGGGAGGTTGACTTGTGATTCAGAGGACTCTAAGAAGGAATATAGTCTTATAAGATGCAGGATTAAGAGCAATAGTTTAGCTTTCATCTAAAAAGAAAAGAAAAAAAAAAAAAACTAAAACTAAACCTTTCCTAGCTGGGCGCAGTGATGCAGGCCTGTAATCCTAGCACTTGGGAGGCTGAGATAAGAGAATTTCAGGTTTGAGCCCAGCCTCAACAACTTAGCAAGACCCTGTTTCAAAATTTAAAAAATAAATAAAAAAACTTGGGGTGTAGTTTGGAGGTAGAATGCCCCTGGGTTTAATCCCCAGTAACACACACACACACACACACACACACACACACACACACACACACATTCTCTAATGCCATCATTTCATTTCAGTTGGGAAAAGGGTATTATTTTTAGGACAATAAGATAATTATCCAGGAAAAAAATTCACAGAACAAGGATTTAAATGTAAAATAAACATAGCATGCAAAAATCACATGGGGATTTTTTTCTAGTACTGGACTGGGGGAAAGATATTTCTAAATAAGATAAACCAACTTGAAGTCAAAATGGAAAAAACAATAATTTTGCATAGCAAAAAAATCAGAAATAAAGCAGATGACAAATTATCACAGAGGAAAAATATTTATAACTCAGAGATTATGGATTAATTTCCCAATGCACAAATAACTCCTAGAAATCAACAAGAAAAAGCATAACCACCTGGTATAAAGAAATGTAGAAGGTCTGGACAGAATAACCACAAAAAATAGAGCTATCTTAATCTTAAATATATGAAATGATAATGTTATTCATAATGTTGAAAGACATGCAAAAAAACTGAAAAAAGATACCTTTTGTAGCCTATTAGCAAAGATCAAAAACTTTGCTAACATACTACACTGACAAGAGTATGGGACAAACACTCTTATGTGTTCTTGGTAAGAACATAACCAGCCAGAGATGGTGGTGCTCATCTGTAATCCCAGTACTTGGGAGGCTGAGACGAGGATCACAGGTTTGAGGCCAGCCTCAGCAACTTAGGGAAACCTATTTCAACATAAAACATAAAAAGGACCTAAGGGTGTAGCTGGAAGGCAGAATACCCTGGGTTCAATCTCTAGTACTAAGAAAAACCAAAAAAGAATGTAACCTTTGCAACTGCTTGTACAAGGTGACTTGTCAGTAGCCAACAAACTAATATTCTACTTCTAGGAGTTTATTCCACAAATACAGTGGTATATCTGTGAAACTACATGTATTAAGTTGTTCATTGAAGCATTGCCTGATAGGACAAAATATTGGAAACAAGTGTCCAGGGATAGGAGACTAGTTCAGTTGTGGGACTTTTATACAGTGGGATACTTGGCAAGGAGTAAGAAGAAAGAGGCAGCTCGCTAGGTATGAATCGGACCGTCTCCATGATGTCAAATGCAAAAAGGCAGGGGGTTGTGGAGAGCCCGCCTGCTACTATTGCAGGAAAGAGTCACAAAAGAGTTACTTTCACTGTATACTCTTTTACACTTTGCAATTCTGTATCACATACAGTCATGTGTCACAACAATGAGGATACATTCTGAGAACCCTTAGGCAATTGTATCCTTTTGTAAGTACCAGAGGATAATTGCACAAACTTAGATCTTAGATGGCTACACCACTAGGTGATATATTTTGTTTTGTTTTAGTTTTGGGTACCAGGGATTGAATGCAGGGACATTCTACCTCAGAGCCATACCCCAGCCCTAGTTTATTTTTTTATTTTGTAACAGGGTCTCATTAAGTTGCTGAGACTGGCCTTGAATCTGCCAACCTCTTATCTCAGCCTCCCAAGTACTGGGATTATTGGCTTGTACTACCATGCCTGGAGGATACATTGTTGGTTTTTTGTTTTTGTTTTGGTGCTGGGGATTGAACCCAGGGCATTCTACCTCTGAGCTACATACACCCCAGTCCTGTTTTTGCTTTTGATTATACATGTGGTCTGTGATTGTACTTGTATTATCTACTTAAAAAGTAATTTGTAGTTCAGTGGTAGAGTGAGTGCTTAGTATGCACAAGGCTCTCTTTTTGATCCCCAGCACATGCACGTGCTCACACAAGCACACACACATACACACTAGTAATTTTGAAAGAGAATACTTAGCATATGTTAATAACACATATCATTTCTTTCTTTCTTTTTTGTGGTATTGGGCATTGAACCTAGGGGCATTCTACCTCTGAAATACACTCCTAGCCCTTTTTCTTTTGAAACAAGGGCTCCCTAAGTTGCTGAGGCTGGCCTTGAACCTGTGATCCTCCTGTTTCAGCCTCCCAAGTACTAGGGTTACATGGGTGTGCCACCATGCCTGGCTAACACATTTCATTTCTATAGTCAGAGAAAATTGTAAGATTATAACCCAAGACCTAGTGTATTATCTGACTAATAGACAAAGAGAACTTTAAAGACAGGGATCTAAGGCTTCTTAGCTAACTTTACTTGATGAGATGGTTAACAATCTGTTTAACCTTGCACATGAGCTTCTATTTTTTCCCATCTATTACTTGAGGTAAGTTAGATCTGGCCTATTTGAAGGTATACTTAAAAACTCAGGGTTGCTTTAGTTGGTGAAGTAATATCCTAAGAGATAGATCTTCAGTTTTGCCATCTGAATGCACTGCTTTGTTTCTAACACAAACACTCGAAAATAATCTCCCACATGCTCCCATTTAAAAATTAGAAAAACAATACATGTTTATTGTAGGAAGATTAGAAAATGTTTAGAGGTTACTTAAAATTTTGTAGAGTTCTGCCACCTAGAGGTAAGAGTTCGTTTCTCCCCTGGATCTATATCATGGATGCTTGCCTCTGTTCTTAAACTATTCTGAAACATTTTTATTTTATTTTATTGTGGTACTGAGGATCGAACCTAGGGGCATTCTACCTTCAGGCTACACCCCCAGCCCTATTTTTACTCTTTATTTTGAAACAGGGTCTCATTAAGTTGCAGAGGGCCTCACCAAGTAGCTGAGGCTGGCTGCGAACCCAGATCCTCCGGTCTCAGCCTCCCAAGTACTGGGATGACAAGCGTGCACCACTGAAACATTTGTTTTGAAAGAGCTGTATGTAGCTGCGCATGGTAGTGCATGCATGTAATTCTAGTACTTGGGAGGCTGAGACAGGAGGATCACAAGTTTGCAGCCAGCCTCGGCAACTTATTGAGGCCCTCGACAACTTGGTGAGATCCTGTTTCAACATAAATAGGGCTGGGGGTATATTCAGAGGTAGAATGCCCCATGGATTCAATCCCTAGTACCAACCCCCCCACCCAAAACAAACAAACAAAACCAAAGCAAAACAAAAAAACAACAACTGTATATACCATTTTTCTGTCATTATTTTCCGAGTCACTACTGGGCCATTACTATAGTCATGTACTCTGTGCACATCTTAATTATGTCGACCTCCACTTCCTAGAAGTGAAATTCCAGAGAAGGATTGCTTTTGAGACTGTTGAGATAGATGTGTTACCATGCTCCCAATTTGTACTTAAATCAGCTGCACATGTGAACACACCCATTTCTCCGAATCCCAGTTAACTCTGGACATTGTTGCTTAAAGTTGTTTTCCAATTTGAGATACTAAAATGCTCACTTGCTGTTATTTGGTACTTGGGATTGAACCCAGGGTCATTCTAACTCTGAGCTACATCCTCACACCTTATTTTAATTATTTGTTTTGAAATAGGGTCTCACTAAGTTGCTGAGACTGGCCTTGGACTTGTGATTCTCCTGCCTCAGCCTCCCAAGTACTGGAATGACAGGTGTGTGCCACCACACCCAGCTCTATCTTGATTGATTGATTGATTAACTGGGGATGGAACTCAGGGGCATTCTACTTTGAAGCCACACTCACAGCCCTATTTTATTGTATTTTTTATTTTGAAACAGGGTCTCACTAAGTTGCGGAGGGCCTCACTAAATTACTGAGGCTGGCCATGAACCTTGTGATCCTCCTGTCTCAGCCTCCCAAGTACTGGGATTACACCATGCCCGGCTCTATCTTGTTTTAATATTCAACTCTCTATTTCTGAGGGCAGTATTTTTCCACTTTCATCTTACTCATTTCTTATGTTTTGCATGTATTCTGAATCCAGCTGGGAATGTTTTTCCATGTAAGAATAATATTAAATTGTATAATGTCAACGGTTATAGTAGCCCAACCTCTGCTCCTTCCCTCCCCAGAGATACCCAAGGAATTCATGTCACACAGTTCCAGTGTACCACACTTGGGCAATTGTGCAAGAAAGGCCATGACTTAGTATTGCTAGTAAATATTTTTAGTAGCTCTTGTGCATAGGGAAGATCTTGGAGTAGAAAGGTTGCTGTGTAAAAAAAAACAATGTAGACAGGATCAAAACATTACTGAAAGACGGCATGCAAGCAGCAAGCAGAAAGGGGATTATTTAGCCAAGTGTGGTGATGCACGCCTGTCATCCCAGTACTTAGGAGGCTGAGACAGGAGGATCACAGGTTCGAGGACAGCCTCAGCAAGTAGTGAGATTCTCATCAACCCAGTGAGACCCTGTTTCCAAATAAGAAATAAAATTGGGCTGGGGGTGTAGCTCAAAGGTAGAATGCCTCTGGGTTCAATCCCCAGTACCACACACACACAAAAGGATTGTTTAGGAAGGGGAAGGGGAATAGGGAGGGTGGATACGATCAAAATATGTTATATGTATGTATGAAACTCACAAAGAAAACCCAATATTTTGTGCAATTAATATGTGCCAATAACTGTAATTAAAATGGTTTAAAAGCACATTCCTGTGCTAAATACTTTGAGCACCTGAGAACAGAGATAATGGATAAATATCAAGTTGTATATACAGTTGTTTCCAAGAGCATCAACCATGTTCTCTTTCTCTCTCCTTCTCTCTCTCTGTACTGGTGATTTTACCTAGGTGTGTTCTACCACTGAACTACTGAACTACACCCCCAGCCCTTTTTATTTTTTATTTTGAAATAGTCTTGCTAACTTACTGCGTACTGGCCTCGAACCTGTGATCCTCCTATCTCAGCCTCTCAAATACTGGGATTCTAGGTGTGGCCACAGTGCCAGGCTCCATGCTTGTTTTGTTTTTAATCATTTGCTTCTATTTCACATTTACCTTTCCTGCTGTTTTCTTAGCTTGGATGGGTTGTCCTGGAAGATAGTCTTAGATTTTCAAAATTAAATTTTACAAATAATGTAAGAACATGTGTGTATGTATATGTACACACACACATATATACGAACCCATGTATTTTATTTCTGTCCTTTGCTCCTGCTTCCTGAAGACTTATAAGTTTCCAGGGTATCAGGTGTTTTATGAGAACCGTATTAGTACAACTCTTATAATATATTCATTTGTACCTCTATCCTCGAGTTTTGCTGAAATTAGCGGCTTAGTAATAATAATAATACACATCAGAAAACCTGGCGAACATTTCGGGAATGAAGGAGTAGACGGCCTGCCCCACAGGTCCTAAACAACAGGCCAGTGAGTAACCTCGCCCTCTGCTCCTTGTCTGCAGTCTTGGAAGTGGATCCTTGCTCCAGTCGTTCTGTATATCTTTGAAAGGATCCTCCGGTTTTATCGCTCTCGACAGAAGGTTGTGATCACCAAGGTAAAGAAATAGGTCCCTTCCTCTTGCTATGGTAAGAGTTCGGTTCTGCCGGGTGTGGTGCCACATGCCTGCAATCCAAGTACTTGTGTTGGGAGGTCTCAGGCCACAGATGATCCAGAGCAGTTTGTTGCAGATAGAAAGTCTATTACCGGCAGCTGGGAATGCACTGAAGCAAGAGACCCAAGTGCAGTCCCGAGTGGCCGCTTTGGGTTACTTTAATACAGACTGCAAGCTCGGGGGGGGGGGGGGGGTTC
>PVLC010011596.1:0-46582 GCA_004027655.1 Graphiurus murinus | reverse complement strand
GATTCTCGGCCAACCTCAGCTACCTAGTGAGGCACTCTGCAACTTAGTGAGACCCTGTTTCAAAATAAAGAATAAAAAATAGGGCTGAAGGTATAGCTTGGAGGTAGAATTCCCCTGAGTTCAATCCCCAGTACTGAAAAATAAATACATAAATAAATAAATATAAAAATTTTAAGAAATAAAAATAAAATAGGGCTGGGGGTGTAACTTGGAGGTAGAAAGACCCTGGGTGCAATCCTAGTACCAAAATAAATAAATAAATAAATAAATAAAATGTCTTCCTTTCTAATTACAAAAGTGATCCTAAGTTTAATGGGATAAAAATTTAGAAAACTAAGCTGGGTGTGGTGATGCATGATTGTAATCCTAGGATTGCAGGTTCGTGGCCAGCCTCAGTTATTTAGTGAGGTCTTTGGCAACTTAGTGAGACCCTGTTTCAAAATAAAGAATAAAAAATAGGGTTCAGGCTATAGCTCGGAGAGAAAATGCCCCTGGACTCAATCCCCAGTACTGAAAAAAAAATTAGAAAGCTAGAAAAGCAAAAAGGAGAAAATAAAAAAATCATTTACCCACCATCCAAAGACAGTTGACCTTACTTTGTGTGTGTGTATGTGTGTTACTATCCTAAAATATGAGACAGGCTAACTTTACAAAGAAAAGAGGTTTATTTAGCTCATAGTTTTGGAGGCTGAAAGTCCAAGATAGAGTGGCCCCATTGGCTCAACCTCTGGTGAAAGCCTAATGGTCGATGGTGTCACGGTAGCAGAAGTACCTGTAAGAGAAAGAGGTCACCTCTAAAACAGGAAGCAGAGAGGGTTTGGGGGTTAGGCTCACTCCCGTAGCAGCTCACTCTCATTGGAGATTCATAATTTTATCCCTTCTAAGGGCTTAAAGTCCTTCCATTGGCCTACATCTTAAAGTCCCCATCAGTTCCCAAACAGAGGTTCCCAAACTTATTTGGCTGATTGCCCCTTTTTCAGAAAAAAAAGTATTCATCTCTGCCCCCTCAATCTACCTTCTTTAGGCAAATAAACAGAAAGATGCCATGACAAACTTGCATTTCTTTCTCTCCTCCTCCTCCTCCTCCTCCTTCTCCTCCTCCTCCTCTCCTCCTCCTTCTCTTCCTCCTCCTTCTTTTTGGTACTGGGGATTGAATCCAGGGGCATTCTCCACTGAGCCACACCCCCAGCCCTTTTTATTTTTTGTTTTGAAACAGGGTCTTGTTAGGCTGCTGAGGCTGGCCTCAAACCTGTGATTCTCCTGTCTCAGCCTCTAAAGTACTGGGATTACAGGTGTGTTCTACTACGTCTGGCAAATTAGCATTTCTTTATGTATGTATATTTTATTCCAGTGTCCCCAGTGGGCAGTATTGCCTACTTTGTGAACTTATGCAACACATGGACCTTTGAGTGACAACCAAATCATAGTAGTATATATTCATAGTACTGTATATTCATAGCAATATATATTCTTGTTTATACAAACACATATATTCATATACATATAAACGACTTTCTTTTAGAGCAGTTTTTTCTGCTTTGAGTGCACAATGTAATGCTACTTGACTGGTTTTCAGCACAGTTTTCTCATCTGTAATACATGGGTATGGATTGATTTATACATGAACAATCTCATCCTAAAGTAAACTTCTAAATAAAACTAATATAAGCTGGGCGTGGTGGTATACCTAAGTGCTGGTGTAATTCCAGTACTTAGGAGGCTCAGACAGGAGGATGCAGGTCTTAGCAAGACCCTGTTTCAAAATAAAAAACAAAAAGGGCTGGGGGTGCAGCTCAGTGGTAGAGCACCCTTGGGAACAATCCTTAGTACCACATATACACATACACAAGCTAATATAAAAGCTTCATATTTCAAAAAATCAAGTAGCTGTGTGTGGTGTCCCATTCTTGTAATCCCAATACTTTGGAGACTGAGACAGGAGGATCAAGGGTTGGCGGCCAGCCTCAGCTACTTAGTGAGGCCCTCTGCGACTTAGTGAGACCCTGTTTCAAAATAAAGAATAAAAAAAATATGACTGGAGTGAGTTATATCTTGGAGATAGAATGCCCCTGAGTTCAATCCCCAGTACCAAAAAAAAAAAAAAGTCAAGTAATTATTTCAGTAGGAACTTGTATACATGGCATAACATAAAGCCACACGTTTGTGTTGGATAAACATCAGTCTCCATTCTCCACTCTGCAGCCTCCCTGTTCTCCTCAAAGGCAGCAATTGTCATCAGTACCTTGCTTATCTATCAGATGTATTCTGTGTATATAGCACATATTTAAGTTGTAGTAATTAATTTAAAGGAAAAAATTTCTGTTTATATATGGAAGTAGAATTTGAATATTTTCATTTATGAAAATGTTTTAAAAAGGTGTTTTTGCTTGTTTCTTTTTGTTTTAATTAAACACTACACACCACACTGAATGTTACTTAATAAACTTAGTATATATGTAATATACTTTCTAACAGAATAGATGATCATAACTGAGTTATTTTTCTCATCAATCAGGGAGAGGTTTTTTTCAATCATTGCTCTCCCAACCTTTGACACATGATAATGGTTAACTCTGGAGATGCAATGATCTTGCTCTGTCAAACTGCACTAAATGGATAATGGTCAGCCTTTTTTCCTTGCTCCCATTAATGACCTTCTGATGTATGTAGTGGCTACTCCAGGGATGAGCAAGTGTGTGTCCATGATGGTGAGTCCAGAGAGAACTTCAAATCTCATCCTGGCATGGTCACCTAGACCAAAATTCAGCCCAAAAAAGGTGACCAGACCTGTGTTGATTTTATGCATTATTTTCCTTTATGGCTAGAGTAAAGTTCTCATCCATGATCATTGGTACTATAATAGCATTGTCACTTAGATAATTAATTATCCTGAATTGGTGGAGTTTGTTTGGTCAAATAATAACTACATAACAATGACACTCCAATTCAGATATAAACAACACACCTATGTTTTCTGTCTAGAAAGTTAAAACAAAACAAATCCCAGTATAGTCATATTTAGGAGTAGGTAATTAGTATGTATTTAATAATTTAGTATGTATTGTGATAATTCTCAGTGGTTGGCTCATTACCTATGTATTACCAACATGGAGATGGTATTAGTGCTCTATTGCTACTATAGTAAACTATCACACTTAGTGGCTTAAAATAATACAGATTTATTATATTACAGTTTTGTAGCTTAGAAATCCAACACATATCCAACACAGGTCTTACTAGGGTAAAATCAATATGTCAGCAGGGTTGCATTCTTTTCTGGAGACTCCAGAAGATAATCTATTTCTTTGCCTTTTCCAGTTTCTAGAGGTATTTGTATTTGTATTTTATTTATTTATTTATTTATTTATTTATTTATTTATTTATTTATTTATTTATTTTTAGCTCATAGCCCCCTTCTTTCATCTTCAAAGCCAGAAACGCTGCATCTTTCTGACCCACCTTGTTTAGTCACATCTTCTGACCACATCCAGGAAAAGCTCTCTGCTTTTAAGAACTCCTATGATTAACCAGCCATGGTGGCGTATGCCTCAATCCTAGTACTTTAGAGGTTGAGACAGGAGGATCACAGGTTCGAGACTGGTCTCTGAAATTTATCAAGACTCTGTTTCAAAATAAAAATTAAAATAGGGCTAGGGGTCTAGCTCAGAGGTAAAATGCTCCTAGGTTTAATTCCCAGCCCCAAAGGTGGGGAGGAGAACTCTTGTGACTAGATTGGACCCAGACCATTGAGAATAATCCAGATCATCCACAAAAGCCCCCCCTACCTCAAAGTCCTTAATTTAATGACTTTTGCAAATCTTCTTTTCCATGCAAGGTAATCTAGTCACAGGTTCTGGGATTAGGATGAGGACATCTTTCAGGGAGACATTATTCTGCCTACCACAGAATAATGCCACTCCACCAACTCAGAGAAAAGAATTCCAAAAGGGAATAGATGTTCCTTCTATGCTATACAATATTAGAATATTAGAAGAATTGTTGGGAAAATTCCCAAGTGGAGCCTGTGATATTCATTCTCAACCAAGTGACGTTTTATAGTGTGTGTGTGTGTGTGTGTGTGTGTGTGTGGTACTGGGGATGGAACTCAGTGGCATTCTACCTCTGAGCTACACCCACAGTCCTTTTTATTTATTTATTTATATTTTTATTTTGAAACAGGGTCTCACTAAGCTGCTGAGTGCCTAAGTTGTTGAGGCTGGCTTCGAATCTGTGATCTTTCTGTCTCAGCCTCCTAAGTACTGGTATGCGGCATTACCTTAACCAGTTAAGGTCTAAGAGCAAGGCTCGGCCTGATAAATAAGGGATGTGTGACATTTCTCGCTTTACATTATTTTATTCTGGAAATTTGGGCTTTGCTTCCACATTAAAAGATTTTTTAAGAGGCTCAGGATGCTGAACGGATTGAGGTCATTCGGGGGCTGTATACAATGCCTCGGCCTTGGCAAGAGGTATCCATTAACTCTCTACAAATACCGGCAGCTGAGTCAAGAGAACTTAGGTTTCTTATCATAAGTAAAGAAAGCTTTAAGACAGAGAGCTTGCCAAACTCTCTGCTTACCTAAAACTTATTAACTAGATATCTTCTAGCTGCCTGAGCAAATAGGAAAGATTTATCTAATGAATAGTTTCTTCTTCGCTGTTAACCTCTAACCCTGCTCTCTACTAAAAGAATAATTCATTTACACTTTTGCATTTTTGTAAACTTCTGCTGCTCCCCAAATCTTAACAAACACTATGGGAAATAGCCTTTCTAGTTAAAAATGTACCACTTAACTTAACTTTACCTTGTTGTGATGAGCATATATAACACTCATGAGATGAATTAAAAACAGATGTGTCTTAACATACATGTTGTGTAAGCGTACTCTCACTCACTTTCAACCTCGTCCTCAATCTCCACCTAACGAGGGACCCCCAGACTCTACCGCTTTGAGGGCTGGCTCCCGGCACTGGTAAGTACTGGGATTACAAGTATGCACCACCACACCTGGTAGGACATCTCTTCTACAGGATTTAGAAGTTATCCAAGGTGAAAAAATCTTTTATAGGATTCAGATGATATCACATTCTTAGCTTTAGGGTTGGTGGAGGCCAGAGGTCTACTAGGGTTATTATATATTCCAAGTTGTTTTTTGTTTTTGTTTTTGTTTTTTTGGTACTGAGGATTAACCCAGGGGCATTCTACCCCAGAACTTTTTATTTTTTACATATATATTTTTAATTTAAAAACATTTTTTGTGGTATTGGGGATAGAACCCAGGGGTCTTCTACCTCTGGGCTACACCCCCCAGACCTATTTTATTTTTTATTTGGAAATAGAGTCTCGCTAAGTTGCTAAGAGCTTCATTAAATTGCTGAGGCTGGCTTCAAACCTGTGATCCTCCTGTCTCAGCTGGGATTACAAGCATGCATTTATTTATGCCTGGCTTTTCATTTTATATTTTGAAACAGGATCTCACTAGATTGTCCAGGCTGGCCTTGACCCTGAGATCCTCCTTTCTCAGCCTGCCAAGTACTAGGATGACAGGTGAGTGTCACCAAGAATGCTAAGTCAGATATGAAGGCTATTAAAAGGGATTGAAGATAGCCAAGATAATTTTGGCTCTTAATCTGCAACACTGCATCTCTCCACAATCATGATGTTTTAGTTAATCTTAGTCAACCCAAATCTAAGAACCTGAGGCCTGAAGCTCTGAAGAGCTTCATTTCATGGTTGGAATCCCCTTTTTTAGTATGAACCCATGTCTTTTCTGTATTAAAAAAAAATCCCAAACTGTTTTTCCTCTTCAATACTCTCACAACACTTTGGTTCATCGAAATTTGTGTTTTCTCCCCATAATGTGTTGGTCATTTTTCTGTCACTGTGATAAAATACCTGAGGAAAACAATGTATAAGGAGGAAAGATTTATTTTGGCTCACTGTTGTTGGAAGCCAGCCCTCGGAGGCAGTGGGGTTGGGGGTCCCTCGTTAGGTGTGGATTGAGACGAGGTCGCGAGAATATGCTCACATCGCCCGCAGTGTTGAAGCACATCTGTTTATTCCTTGTCAGTCACTGTTTTTTATACTATCTTTTACAATGAGGCATATAGAACAGGAATTTTTACAGACTTGTTTTTCCTAAGGTCGGGTAGGTACATCTTTAACCAGAAAAGTCATTTCTCATGGTATTTGATGGGATTAAGAAAACAGTAAAGGTTACAGAATATAATACGTATATAAAAATTCTTTTAGTACAAAACAGTGTTAAAGGTTAACAACAAAGAGTTTCTATCCATTAGTTTAAATCTTCACTATCTGTTTAGTTCCTGTAAGCAGTGTTTTTTATCTTATTCTCAGGTAGCTAGAGTTAGTTAATGTGTGGTGGAGAAATTTCAGAGAGAGGGGGAACTATCTGTCTTAAAGCTTTCTTTACTCATAGATAGAATAGTAGACCTAAGTTTCTTTGGTTTATTTATTTTGTTTCCAACCTGTGTGCTGATAGGGAACATAAGGCTGTTTAGTAACTAAGCTTGCAAAGCCCATTTCCTGATGTTTGCAAAAGGTTAATGAGTATCCTATAGGCCGTCCTGAGGCACCGCTTTTTCAGCTAATATTGAAGAATCATAATCCGTCCAACCATCTTGTGTTTCTAAGAAATTTTCCTTTATAATTAATGTGAAAGCAAAAACCCAAAGCACCCCAAATTTCCAGAATATAACATAATGCAAAGTGGGATATGCCACACATTCTTTCTTTTGGAATCTTCTGCCTTGCAGAACTCCAGCAGACTGAGCCTTGCTCAAGATCCAGCTATTAAGGTGTTGCGGCACACAGTTCTGGAGTTTCAGTCCATGGTCACTTGCTATGTTGCTGTGGGCCTATGGTGGCACAGTATATCATGGTACAAGGTGGAGGAGGCCTAGAAACCTTCTGGCAGATGGAAAGAAGAGAGAGAGAGAGAGAGAGAGAGAGAGAGAGAGAGAGAGAAAGGAAGGCTGGGTTCCCAAAACACCATCAAGTGTATTCTCCCAATGACCTAGCTTCCTAGAGCTCCCACCACCTTCCAACAGCACCACAAGCTGGTGACCAGGCCTTTAACACATGGGCCATTAGAGGACACTTATCCAAACCATAACACCCACCAAGCAAGCCCCACTTCCTGGAAGACAACAAGTGGATGTCCTGTAATTTAATTCAACTCTAACCCCCTTTAACTGGAGGTTAAAGTTTAGAGTTTAAAGTTTAGAGTCAAGGTTAAGAGTTTAGACCTACAGATCGCCCCCACTTTGGATGCTAATCCCAAGTCCAGGCTATTACTTGTGCTTTTGACACATCAGCTATAAATTAGAAGTTCCTACAACCTGCTCTTTAGGTTTGATCATTTGCTAGTGTGGCTTTTAGGACTTAGGAAAGCACTTTACTCAGTATTAGGTGTTTACTGCAAATAAATAACAGCCAGATGAAAGAGATACATGCATAGGACAGAGGATGAGGGAAGTGTGGAGTTTCTGTGTCACCATCCTACCAATACTTCCATGTGCTCAGCAAATAGGGAGTTCTTTGAACAGTGCCCTTTTGAGTTTTTATGGAAATTCCATTACACTGGTCCTTGATGATCAACTTGACCTTTGGCCTCTCTCTAGCAACAAGAGCATGTGTAGAAGGATCACCTCTGAGGATGTCAGTCTCTTTCCCCAGCCACTTCAGAGTTTGTTCAGTGAACTTCATGCACAGTGTGCCTGTGATGGCTAGGGCGGAGGACACCTGACCTCAGCATCATGGACTGACTGTCACTAAGGCTGAGTGCCTAATGTGCCAACATTAAGTTCCCTTGGGCAGCTTCTGCAACACCTGTCTGCTATAGCACACGGTGGCCAGTAGCTGACACCCTTTCATGCAGTTTCATAGTGGAGTGTCCCCAGTGAGACACCTCCCTGTGAACAGCTTTCCCCAGCATCCTAGCAGGTGGCTCTACAGAAAGTTTCAGAGGACATTTTCCCAGCAAGTTCCACTGGCACAACACCACAGCTACTAGTCTGCCATATCGAGAGTCGTGGCTGTGCCCTCCCCAAGGCCTGGATCTCAGACGTAGAGGCTGTTACAGAGAGAATAAATAAACCCTCTCATTGATCTGATGAATTGAAATTTCTATACCATTGTGATGAGAAGAATCAACATCTGGCCTAAACTTGAGAGGACAGTACTCTAATACAAACCTGAGAAGACATACTCTAAAATAGAAAAGGAGGTTTCTTCAGGAATCCATAAAAATGGATTTCTTATATTGAAAAGCCAAAGTGGAATATTCTAAGATAATTCTGAATAACTTTTCTTGGTAGTTTGAAAATGTAAATTCTTCGTATTTCCATAAAGTGTATTAAAAGTTGTTGTCCACAAGGTTGGTTGTGACAAAAAAGATCAATGTGTGAACAGGACTTTCCATTACTTGTCTTTCATTTCAGTCTAACCCAGTCTTTTGCTGTTTCTGTTTTGTGGCTGCTTTAAAGCCTGAGAAACAGTAATTAACATTTGTTAGTGCTTTATGATTTATAACCTGCTTTACATACACTATGCTTTTTAATTCACTTAATAGCTTTCAAAGTTTTGTGTGAACATTTAGATAATGTAACCTTTTATTTTTCTGGTTAAAATACTGTATGCCTATTGCAGAAAATACACAATCTTTGACAAATAAAAGTAAATTTCAAATGACATATAATTCCACCATCAAGTGATAGCTCTTATTAAAAATTCAATGTGTATTCTTTCAGTCTTTTTAATATAAAGACATATGCTTTTATAAAAATGGAACCGTGTTGCATGTGACCTACTAATTTAATTTACCTAACAATATATCATTAATATGTTTTTATGCTACTTATGTATTTCTCTCTTTCCTTTTTTTTTTTTTTTTGTGGCACTGAGGATTGAACCCAGGGGCTTCTACCTCTGAGCTATACCCCAGCCTGGTTTTATTTCTTATTTGGAAACAGGGTCTCACTAAGTTGCAGAGGACCTTGCTAAATTGCTGAGGCTTGCTTTGAACCTTCGATCCTCCTATCTCAGCCTCCCAAGTACTGGGATTACAAGCATGCACCACCACACCTGGTTTATGTATTCCTCTTAACTATGTTCTTAATCCTTTTGTATTAGGACCTCAAAAAGAATCTACCGAGCAGTGCCTGGTAACACATGCCTGTAATCCCAGCTCTTCAGAGTCTGAGGTGGGAAGATGACTTGAGTTTATGAGTTCAAGACCAGCCTGGGTAACATAGTGAGACCCTGTCTCAAAAAAACAAACCCAAGCTGGGTGTGGTGGTGCACACTTGTAATCTCAGTACTTGGGAGGCTGAGACAGGAGGATTGCTGGTTTGTGACCAGCCTCAGAAAGTAGTGTGACTCTCATCAACCTAGCGAGACCTTGTTTAAAAAAAAAGAGGCCCTCTGCAACTTAGTGAGACTCTGTTTCAATATAAAGAATAAAAAATAGGGCTGGGGTGTAGCTCAAAGGTAGAATGCCCCTGGGTTCAATCCCCAGTACCACACACACACACAAACACCAAAAAACAAACAAACAAACAAACAAACAAACGCCCCCAAAACAAAAGAATCTAATGAAAAGCTTTATTTCCCATACTTTAGAAGAAACAAATACCCAGGCCAAATTTCTCAAAGAGCAAATAGAGGAGAACCCAAGATTTATAGGACTTGAAGCTTACATAATTTTGGGGGGGCCCTCTTTTATTTTTTGTTCTCAATTTTATTTTATTTTTTGTTAAGTTGCATGCTACTTTTCTTTTATTATTTACTTTTTCATTTTTGTGCTGCTAGTATCAAATTCAGGGCCTTGTGCAAGCTAGACAAGTGCTTTACCACTCAACTGCGCCCCTCAGCAACTCACACTTGGCCCTAAGTATTTCTAGTAAATAAAATGGTATTTTTTCCTTACAGAATTCTATTCTATAAAAGTTTATGTATAGAGTATACATAAAGTATACATACACTTTTATAGAATAGAATTAAAATATAGTAAATATATATCTAATATAGTTTTAAATAGAATTAAAAAAATATTTTTGGTACTAAGGATTGAACTAAGGGGCATTCTACTTCTAAGGTACACCTACAGCCCTTTTGGTTTTTTTTTTTTTTGCAACAGGGTCTCATAGGTTGTTGAGACTCTTACTGAGACTGGTCTCAAATCTGCTATCCTCCTGTCTCAGCCTCCCAAGTACTGGGATTACAGTTGTGTGCCACCATATCTGGCTAAAAGTATACTATTTGTAGTATTGATTTCTTTAAAAACTACAAATGGGATCAGATAATCAATATAGTTTAGTAAATTGTTTTTCTCACTGAATAAAATATTACACATTGAAGGATATATCTTAAATGTAAGAAAGATAATTTAATTTTGGCTTTCCATTCCTGTGTTTTGATCGAATTAATGGTTGGCTGGCATGAAACTATTTTTTAATGTGTCTAAATCAGCTGCTCATTAGTTAGGTAGTTTTTAAAGACATGTTGTTTTTATTAAATGGAAAAAGGAAGTACTTTTTGTGTTTTTTTTGTTAAAAATTTATTATTTTATTTTGGTTATTAAGAAACAAAACAAAGCAAAAAAAAAAAAAAAAAAAAAGCAACATACTTGTTTAAACCCTAGAATTGAGAAAGTGACCTGAAAAGTGAAGGAAATTTATTTTTTCTCATTCTGTGTGGAGGCCCTCTAAAAGGAAAAAAAAAAAAAAAGATGTACTTATATAGTCACATGCATTCATATATTTATATTAGTTTTTTAAAATGAGAAATCACAATATCTTTTTTTTTTTTTGGTACTGGGATGGAACCTAGGGGCATTCTACCTCTGAACTACACCTCCAGCTCTATTTTATTTTTATTTTTAAATAGGGTTTCTCTAGGTTGATGAAAGCCTCATAACTTGCTGAGGCTGTCCTTGAACCTGCCATCCTCGTGTGCCACCATGCCCACCTAGAAATCACAGTATCTTGCTGAAGACACAGAGATTCAGTGTTTGGTTTGTTTTGAAACAGGGTGTTTCTATGTTGTCTATAGACATCTGGCTTCCAACTCCTGGGTTGGCCTCGAACACCTGGATTCAAGGAATTCTCCTGTCTCAGCCTCTCCAGTAGTTGAGACTCTATCGGCTTTTTTGTTTGTTTTTCACACTTCCCTGGTTATTTCTTTAGGATCAACTCCTATACATGGATCAAAGGTATGCCATTTTTTTTTTTGGTACTGGAGATTGAAACCAGAAACCAGGGCCTTCTATCTCTGATACACCCCAGCCCTAATTTATTTTGAAACAGGATCTCATTAAGTTTCTAAAGGCCTTGCTAAATTGCTGAGGCTGGTTTCAAACCTGTGATCCTCCTCTCTTAGTCTCCCAAGTACTGAGATTACAGGTGTGTGCCACCAAGCCCAGCTTGGTATGCCAAATTTCAAAGCTTTAGATTTGAAAGGAATATTTAAGTTCCATTTCACAAATGAAGAAGGTGATGGTGTAGAAGTTTACTGATATGAATCTTTAAACTCAACTTTCCTGTCCCTGAAAGATACATCGTTCAAGGTGACCACGTGGGAACTCTTTGCCATTGTACAAGGTTTTGCACCCAGAACCTTGCAACTGTGTGCAATGCTGAAGTTATCTCCTTCCACTTCCCAGATTGCTACATTCATTTAGGTTCAGTTCAGGTTGCTCTTACTACATTTCTGTTCCATGGACTATTTGTGTTAAATATTTTAGTCTGATAGGTCCATTGTTAGGTATTTCGTTGAGTGATATCATTTCTTTAATTCCTCGTATTCAGGGGGATGGCTAGTGCTTAAGTGGTGCTCAATAAACTATTGATTATTGAACAATGTTGAATAGTTACAACAGTCCTGCAACTCCAGAAGACTGGCTAGGTTTTAGAAATCTCATGATTTAGCTGGGTGTAGTGGCACATGCCTGTGATCCCAGTACTTGGAAGGCTGAGACAGGAAGATCTCAGGCTTGAGGTCAGCCTCAGCAATTAGCGAGATCCTCAGCAACTTAGCACCATCCTGTTCCAAAAAAAAAAAAAAAAAAAAAAAAGTCTGGGGTATAGTTCAGAGGTAGAATGCCCCTGGGTTCAATCTTTAGTTACCCTCCCCCCTCCAAGAATCTCATTATTGATCTTGCTCTCCTATTATTTATGTTCTACATAGGAACTGCTCTAGACTTTTGGAGAGGTTCATGGTTCCTTTAACTCATATAACTATAGAGTTTTCTAGTAAAATCCATCACCTTTTGTGTTACCCTATTAAAGGCATAGAGGTAAGAAAGTAACTTTCTCTCCTATGACTAGTCCAAAGTTTAAGTAAACGAATGTTTACAAAGAACTGGGTAGACTGATTTGAGAATCCCATTTAAATTGTCATATGGCCAAACTCTGATCTACATTAGATGATCTTATTTTTTTATTTTTTTTTATTGTGGTGCTAGAGATTTAACCTGGGCCCTCAGGCATGCTGGACATTTATTTATTTTTATTGTGGTGCTGGGGATTGAGCTTGGAGCCTCATGCATATTAGGCATGCTCTAGTTTTATACATCATAATAAGATGTTGTTTAAACTAGTGGAAGGAGTGACTGACCGGGATTGGTTTTATGTTTTTTTTTTTTCCCCCCGGTGGTACTGGGTATTCAGCCCAGGGGCATTCTACCTCCGAGCTATGTCCCCAGACCTATTTTATTTTTATTTGGAAACAGGGTCTCACTAGGTTGATGAGAGTCTTATTACTTGCTAAGGCTGTCCTCGAACTTTCGATCCTCCTGTCTCAGCCTCCCAAGTGTTGGGATTACAAGTGTGTGCCACCACTCCCAACTCTAGTTCCATGTTTTATATGATTCAATGAAAGGGGATGATTTAAACATGACATCAGGAGTCACACAGCATATTGACACACACAGAGGCTTTTTTTCCCCTTTGGGGTCACACTGTTTAAAGAGGGGCAGAATCAGAACGAACCTCATAAAGAATATGCTTGATAGGCGAGGTATATTAACCATCCTCCTGCCTCAGACTCCTGAGTAGCTGGGATTACAGGCACGCACCACTACTCTTGGCCCTGAAAGATCTTCGTAGTTTTAAACAATATATTACTTTGCATTTAAGAACAGTCAAAAGGGAAGTATCAATAATATTTGACACTACTTTGGCTTAGATAAAACAGCGGACAATTTAGAAGAACCTTGCGCGCATGTGTGGTGTATGGTGTGTGTGTGTGTGTATGTGTGTGTGTACCCAGGGGCATTTTACCTCCGAGCTACATTCCCAGCCCTATATTATTTTTATTTTGAAACAGGGTCTCAACTAATTTGCAGAGGGTCTTGCTAAATTTCAGACTGGCTGCAAACCTGCTATTCTCCTGTCTCAGCCTTCCAAATATTGTGATTTCAGGCGTGAGCCACCACGCCCGGCTTAGCAGAACCGTTTTTGTGAATGCATGTAGGCATAGTACAAAACCACAAAAAATTAATCAGCACGGTAATTTTGTTTGCTGCAGCATCAGGCATCCAATTTTTTGAGATTTGGCCACAAGACGCAGTTCCGTTGTTTTCAGGGAGCACAGCTTTGCTAACTGCATGCCTCTCTCAGTCTCTTACTATGGAGTCTCTGGAGTCAGAAAAGGCCGGTGCTCTCCCGCGGTCACCGGGGATTGGTGTCACCTGGGCATCAACCGGGAGAGTTAAGAACTGCTCATCCCGTGCCACTAAAAGCCTCCTAAGAGAGTGGGTGATTGATGGTGGTGGAACCCGGTTTAGTTCCGAGAAAAAGGATGAGGCCCTGGGGGGGTGGGCAGGAGAAAGAAAGGTGATTTGAAAAACATGGAGAGCGGCCAACGGGCCGGTTCGGTTCGGTTGGGCGGTGGCCAGATTAGCGCGAGGAGCTCCCGCCCGGCGCGCTCCCGGTCCGCTCCGGCCCCGCCCCTCCGCGCGCCCCGCCCCGCCCCTCCGCGCACCCCGCCCCGCCCCTCCGCGCACCCCTTCCTGCGCACGCGCCCCGCCCCGCCCCTCCGCGCGCCCCCTCCTGCGCACGCGCCCCGCCCGCGCCGGCTGGCCGAAGCGTGCGGTGGGCGGGGCGCCGCGCTGACGTTGCCCGGGATGCGGGCAGGTTCCGCCGCCACCTTCGCCGCCTCCGCCTCTCCTGCCACCGGGGTTTGTATGAAAACACCAGGCGGCGGGCGGCGAAGGACCCGCTGTGCGTCCCGCGAGCAGCCGCCGGTGTTGACGGCGCGGAGCCGTGGGCCGAGCCGGAGCGGCGGCCCTGCGCAGTCCCCGCCGGCGCGTCATCCCCAGCCGGTGAGCGTCCCCGCCGGCCGCTGTCCCTGTCCGCGGGAGCCGCGGCGTCCGGGCCGGAGAAGCCACCGGGCCGCCTGGCTCAGCCCGCACCTGACAGGTCGGGCGACGCGTGCCTTTCTTGGGGTTGGGGAGGGGACTCGGTCTCCAGGGCGTCACCCGACGGGCTGGGGCTGGGCTGTGTCTAGAGGTCGCCGCCGGCCCCAGCCCCTGACACCTGCCGCCCCGCCCGGTCCCCGGCCGAGGGTCCTGCCTGGCTCCGCGCTGCTCCCCGCCGAGCCAGCGCCCCGCCCCCGCCGGGCACCCCGTGTCGCGCTCCTGGTGTCCCCTGGACGCGCGGGGACCGGCCTGGAGCCAGCAGGGTGGGATTTCCGTGGTTGACAAGGGTCGCGTTGGTTCCTGCTGGCCAGGCGGTTTGCACTGAAGTGTGTTACCTGTTTCCAACTTGTCTCTGGATGGGTTTGATGTGAACCTGAACCAGACCACCCGAGATGACAGTGCAGAGTCTCGGTTCTCAGTCGCTGGTGTCGGAGGACCCTCACGCATAGGCATATGCGCCTTTAAGGTTGTTTTCCACACGGGAACCTCTTTAATGAGGACCAGGACAGCGTGAATTGGTTGGCGTTCCTTTCCCCATTGTAGAATGGAGTTTTAATATAGAGTAATCGACGTGACTGTTGATAATTTAAAACTCCTTTCTTGTTTTAACAGAGCTTGCTCAAGTGACTGACAGTAACACTTAGCGGAAATTTTCTTTGGCTATACAGTATACTGTGAAGGTGTTTTTTCTTTTTTTCTCGAGGTGTTCGCAATTGTAGCAGTGTTCAATTCTAATGCACGACAGTTTGTAGTTAGGACTTTAATAGTCATCTGGGTAACTTATTTTGACCCCCCCCCCCACGGTTCTGGAAATTGAGCCCATGAACCCATGGGCTTTCTA
Organism: Graphiurus murinus; assembly: GCA_004027655.1. Classification (NCBI taxonomy): domain Eukaryota; kingdom Metazoa; phylum Chordata; class Mammalia; order Rodentia; family Gliridae; genus Graphiurus; species Graphiurus murinus. The sequence continues at coordinate 31,300 of PVLC010011596.1, read as the reverse complement.
CCTCTGAGCTATACCCTCAGCCCAATTTTTTATTTTTAAACAGGTTCTCGCTAAATTTCCAAGGGTCTTCCTAAGTTGCTGAGGATCTCGCTAAGACACAGAGGTCAGCTTTGAACCTGCGATCCTCCTGTTTCAGACTCCCAAGTACTGGGATTACCAGTGTGTGCCACCAGACCGGGCTCACTTACCTTTTCTTTATGTAAATCAAGTTATCATTTTTTCTTGTTAACCTTTGAATTATTCTTACAAATTCTTCTTTTCTGAAAGATCCAGAAAGTTATTTTTATAATTGTGTTGTGGAATGTTTTTTCAGTAGACCAAAAAAGAAAAAAAGGTTATTTATTTAAGGCACTTTAAATGGAACATATTTTAAAAAGTGTGCCAAATGTTAAACCCAAACAAAGCTCTGGATCATCTCTAATTATTTCCTATGCAGAATTGCTGTGAGATAGTTATCTGTGCGTTATCCATTCCTTGTTTCTTATCCTGAAGTCAGAGTTCTATTATGACTTGTTCAGTTTCCTAATTCACTTATCTTGAGTCAAATTGTATAATGAAGTTATAGGTTCATTTTTTGTTTGTTTGGTTTTGGTGGTTCTGGGGATTGAACCCAGGGACATTTTACCTCTGAGCTAACCTGCAGCCCTATTTTGTCATAGGATCTGAGGGTCTTGTTGCTGGCGGTGAACCTGTGATCCTCCTGTCTCAGCTTCCCAAGTATTGGGATTACAGGTCTGTTGCCTCCATGCCCAGTTTATAGGTCCACTTTTTTTGTTTGGTTCTGGGATTCAACCCAGGGGCATTCTATTACCAAGCTACACCCTCAGCCCGATTCTATTTTTGTTTTGACCCAGGGTCTTACTAGGCCCTGGAAGCTGTCCTTGAACCTATGATCCTCTTGTAATAATGTAGTTTGAGATTTCATATAAGTAGTTTTTATGAAGATTTTTCAATTATCTTAGATTGAGGCTTTGTTTCTTTTAACTCGGGCTAGACTGCTATGTAATAATGGTTAACTTCCATTAGTAGAGGTAAAAGGAAAAATTTGTAATCTGTATCCTACATTTTCACTTTTGTTTTTAAACCTCCTCCACAATATTCATCTTCAAGATATATTCTTCTTGTTTGAAGTCCCCCGGTCCTGAAAGTTGAACAGTATATGGATAGTAATGGATGAATCAGTTAGAGGGCTTCTGCAGGTTAGGAACTTTTATTAGGCAGTGGGTATCAGTGTTAACAGAAATTGTCTATAGTGGGTACTGAATTTTAATTTTGTATGTTACTGCTGGTTACTGGACCTGTGTACTGTAGTATAGTGGCTAAGGAGTTGGACCTCAGCCAGTTTGGCTGTGTTTGAGTCCTGACTTTGCTGTAGGCAAGTTATTTATTCTCTGTGTGCTTCAATCTTCTCAATTCCAAAAATGGGGATAACAGTGCTATTCACCCTTAAGATGACTTCGAATATTAAATGAGTTAACACGTTAAGCTAATGCTTAGCCCACAGTGCCTAGCACAAAAGTGCTCAGTAAATATTAATACTATAACTGCTTTTCCCCAGTCTTCCAACAGTTCTAGTAGATTGAAAAAAGACTTAAGGCCGATGGGCATATTAGTGCAGATTAATTCCATTATGATCCATTTGCTCTTTGGGGGCTGGGTGCTTAGTCTCACTGTCCTGTCTTGGAAACATGTAAGTCAGTTTTAAATAGAACAGCTAGCCCCTAAGCTGGGTGCCCTGGGATGTTGCTTGAGAGCTGCCGAGGTACCTTGTTTGTCCCTTCTGATAGAACCTTGGAGTGTCTCTCTCATGGTGGTGGTGGCTGCTATTTTAATCACCTGTTTTTGAGTTTATCATTGGGTCTTTCTTTAACTGTAATATGCTGCTATAAAAATGTTTTCTATCAAAATATTAATGGATACATATGCATTTATCTGTTCAGTATATTTCATGATGTGTCCAAGACATACAGAATCACTTATATAAGCATTCTTTGTTTTCTTCTTTAATGGTGTTGCATAGAGTGAGATTTTGATTTGATGATGTGTTCATTCTCAGTTTTCATGTCATTTGCAGGGATCTGATAAAGGTTGAATATCTCTTACCTGACATGCTTGGGGCCAGAAGTGTTTTAGATTTTGGATGTTTTAAAAACTTGGAATATTTGCATATACTTAGGGAAATGTTTTGAGGATAGTACCCAAATCTAAACATGACATTCTTTTATGTTTCTTATATACTTTATACATAGGTTGAAGCTAATTTTATATATTTTTAATTTCCTGCATTTTCACTGTAGCCTGTCAAATGGGGTCAGGTGTGAATTTTCCACTTGGGACATCTTGGTATTCAGAAAGTTTTGGATTTTGGAATTTGGGGTTTTGGATTTTTGGTTTGATGATGCTCAGCCTGTATTATTACTCTCTTCTTTTTTATTTTTATTTTTTTAATTAATTGGTGCATTGTAATCATACTTTTTCGTTAGGTACAAGCTGATAAAGGCATATATGCACACATTTCTCATTTAACCCTTCCCCCATTCCCACCCACTCCCTCACCCTCCCTCCTTCTCAAGTTCAGTTTAGTGATTGACTTTGATATATTTGTGAAAGTACATCATGTGCATTAGGGTGTCCCCCACCCCCACCCCCGTCCATCACCATCAGTTAAGTCAACTTCTTTGCTTATCTAGGGTTTCTCCTTTTTCATCTGGAATTCCTCTTATGCCCCATCTTCTCTCTAGCATCCGCATATTAGGGAGAACATATGCTTTTTTACTCTTTGTGACTGACTAATCTCACTTAACATAATGTTTTCCAGTTGCATCCATTTCCCTGCAAATAACATGATTTTGTTCTTCTTTATGGCTGAGTAAAATTCCATTGTGTACATCTCCCATAGTTTTGTAATCCATCCATCCGTCAATGGACATCTTGGCTGTTTTCATAGTTTGGCAATTGTGAATTATGCAGCTATAAACATAGATACACATGCGTCAGTATGATAGTTTGGTTTCCATTCTTTTGGGTAGATACCCAGAAGTGGTATTGCTGGATCATATGGTAGGTTCATTCCCATTCTTCTGAGGATCCTTCATACTGTTTTCCAAAGTGGTTGCACTAGTTTGCAATCCCACCAACAATATATTAGGGTTCCCACTTCTCCACAGCCTTGCCAGCATTTGTTGTTGTTTGTGTTTTTGATGATTGCCATCCTAATTGGGGTTAGGTGAAATCTCAAGGTAGTTTTGATTTGCATCTCTCTGATTGCTAATGATGTAGAACATTTCCTCATACATTTATTGGCCATTTGTATTTCTTCTTTTGTGAGGTGTCTATTTAGATCCTTTGCCCTTTTTGATTGGATTACTTGTTTTCTTAGTTGTTATTTTCTTGATCTTTCTGTATATCCTAGATATTAGACCTCTATCAGAAGAGTAGCTGTCAAAAATTTTCTTTCACTCTGTGGGCTCTCTGTTGAGGTTCTCGATAGTTTTCTTTGCTGCACAGAAGTTCTTCAGTTTAATGCAATCCCATGTATTGATCTTCCTTTGAGTTGCTTGTGCTTTTGAGGTCTTGTTAAGAAAGTTTTTACCTGTGCCTATGTGTTGAAGTGTTGGGCCTATGCCCTCTTCAAGTAGCTGCAAGGTATCTGTCCTGACTTCCAGGTCTTTGATCCACCTTGAGTTGACTCTTGTGCAGGGTGAGAAAATGGGGTTTATTTCCAATTTCCTACATATGGTTAACCAGTTTTGCCAACATCATTTGTTAAAGAGGCTATCTTTTTTCTAGTGTATATTTTTGGCTCCTTTGTCAAAAATCTGACTGTAAGCATATGGGTCTGTTTCTGTATCTTCTATTCTGCTCCATTGGTCTATGTGTCTGTTTTTGTGCCAATACCATGCTGTTTTTATTACTGTGGCTTTTTAGTAGAGTTTGAAGTCAGGTATTGTGATACCTCCTGCATGGTTCTTGTTGCTAAGAACTACTTTGGCTATCCTGGGCTTTTTGTTTTTCCAAATGAATTTAAGGACTGATTTTTCTATGTCTGTGAGGAGTGACGTCGGTAATTTCATGGGTATTGCATTGAATCTGTAGATCACTTTTGAGAGGATAGCCATTTTGATGATATTTATTCTGCCTATCCAAGAGCATGGAAGATCTTTACATCTTCTAAGGTCTTCATCAATTTCTTTTTTCAACTTTTTATAGTTTTCCTTATGGAGGTCTTTTACCGCTTTGGTTAGGTTTATCCCTAAGTATTTTATTTTTTGGGGTGCTATTGTAAGTAGAATTGTTTTCTGGATTTCTTTTTCAGTGGCTTTATGGTTGGCATACAGGAAAGCTTCTGATTTTTTAAGATTGATTTTGTATCCAGATACTTTGCTGAATTTGTTGATCAGTTCTATAAATTTTTTGGTTGCGTTTGCTGGGTCTTCTAAGTATAGTATCATGTCACTGCAAAAAGGGATAGTTTTAGTTCTTCTTTCCCTATTTTTACCCCTTTGATTTCCTTCTCTTGCCTTATTGCTCTGGCGAGAGCCTCAAGTAGTATATTGAACAGATGAGGTGATAATGGACATTTTTGTCTTGTTCCTGTTTTTAGTGGGAACTCTTTCAGTTTTTCTCCACTTAATTATGATGTTGCCTGTGGGCCTATTGTATATTGCCTCTATGATGTTAAAATATGTTCCTTCTATTCTGATTCTCTGAAGTGCTTTTAGCATGAATGGGTGTTGGATTTTGTCAAATGCTTTTTCAGCATCAATTGAGATGATCATGTGATTTTTGCCTTTGATTCTGTTTATGTGGTGAATTACATGGATTGTTTTTCATATGTTGAACCAGCCTTGCATCCCTGGGATGAAAACGACTTGGTCATGGTATATAATTTTCTTGATGTGGTTTTGAATGCGCATTGCTAGTATTTTGTTTAGCAGCTTTGCATCTAAGTGCACTGGGTTTCTCTTACACTTCTGCTCTTATCCAATCACTTGAAGGGCGGATGAGTTAGTCTGTGCTTTGTATAGGAGCCCCCGTACCTTGGGGGTGTAATTTAACTTACAGATCCCTGCTGCTCTGGTTCCAGTGGGAGGCATGATCTGGGGTGTCCTTGCCACAGGCTTGAGATGGTTGTCCCAGGTGTTTTTGATCACTGTTGATCCTGCGGTGGTATGCCACCTGATTAGGGTGTGGAATTCTGTAGTCGCTTAATCCACTTCTGGTTGTTGGGTGCGCAGGAGGTCGTTGGAAGTCCTAGTGCTAATAGATGCTGCTTTTGGCGGCTGGCAATATGATGGCTGGCAATATGACGGCTGGCAAGATGGCGGCCGCCGGTTCGAGGTGCGTGCCACTGCCCCATGCTGGCTCCTTTGTTCTCCCTGGGTTCTGTTCAGCCGCTTTTGTTGGTTTATTCAATTTTTTTGCTGCTTTTCTTTTCTTTCCTACCTTCAAGAGGATGCTTTTGCGGCAGTTTTGATTCAAGCTCTGCAGTGCAGTTGATCGCTGCTCAGGCTCTGGAGGGAGAGGTGAGTTGGGGTGGTCCCTCGCGGGCTTACCCTGGTCGTACCATGCGTTCTGGTGGCTGTGGAAGGTGTGGGGATATGCTGCATGGTTAGGATGTGGAGTTCTGGAGTCGCTTACTCCACGTCTGATTGCTGGGTACACAGGAGATCGCTAGGTATCTCTGTGTTAATTGATCCCTGTGCCGGCGGCTTAATGGCCGCTGCGGCTCCGTTGCATGACCCCGCTGCCTCGAAGACAGGCTCCTCTGCTCTCCCTGGTTGGCTTTTTGGGGTCTTGTTAGGTGTAGTTCAATTTTTGTTACTTTGTTGGCTTTTTGTTGCTTTTTTTTCCTTCCATCAAGAAGCTGCTTTTAAGCCGGGCGTGGTGGCGCACGCTTGTAATCCCAGCATTTGGGAGGCTGAGACTGGAGGGTCCGGGTTCACGGCCAGCCTCAGCTACCTAGTGAGGCACTCCACAACTTAGTGAGACTCGGTTTCAAAGTAAAGAATAAAAAATAGGGCTGGGGATAGAGATCGTAGGTAGAACGCCCCTGAGTTCAATTCCCAGTACCGCAAAAAAAAAAAAAAAAAAAAGAAGCTGCTTTTATGGCAGATTTGATTCAAGCTCACAGCGCCTCAGGCCTGAGGAGAGGTGTTTCACTCAGATACCATCTTGGGCTCTCATTACTGTCTTCTTAAATGCAGTGCTTTCAAACTTTTGCTTTCTGGAATTTTTTACACTTTGTGTGTGTGTGTTGCTGGGGATTGTGTGTCTACCTCCGAGCTGCACCTCAGCCCTTCATAGTTTTTGTTTTGAAACATGGTCTCCCTAGCTTGCTGAGAGTCTAGCTACCTTGCTGAGGCTGCCCTCACACCTTTGTCTCGTCCTCCCATGTATTGGGATTATAGCCTTTGAGGATTATGTCTATTTACTATATTATAAATTAAAACATTTTTTTGTTAATTCACTTAAAGTGGCAATTATAAACTCAATAAATAATTACATGTTAATGTAAACATGTTTTCAATGAAAAACTTTTTTTTTGTTTGGTATTGGTATTAGGGATTGAACCCAGGGACAGTCTACCTTCGAGCTATAGCCCCAACCCTTTAAAATTTTTTTTTTAATATTTTTTCTTAAAAAATTTTTTTTGGTACTGGAAATTGAACCCAGTGATGTTCTACTTTTGAGGTACACCTCCAGACTTATTTTATTTTGAAACAGGATCTCACTAAGTTGTGAAGGGCCTTTCTAAGTTACTGAGGCTGGCTGCTAACCTGTGATCTTCCTGTCTCAGCTTCCCAAGTACTACAAATGTGGGCCATCATCATCATCATCATTATTGGTAGAACTGGAGATTGTGCCCAGGAGCCTTCTACCTATGAGCTACACCCCCAGCCCTATTTTATTTCTCATTTTGAAACAAGGTCTTTCTAAGTTATTGAGGGCCTCATTAAGTTCTAAAGCTGGCCTTGATCCTGTGATTCTCCTATCTTAGCCTCCCAAGTATGGGGGTTAAAGGTGTGTGCTATCACACCCAGGTGGGAGGAACATTTTAGTAATCTTTTCAGGTAATTGTGGATATTCTTGTGTGGTATTCCATCAGAACACAACAAGTGCTACTTTTGTAAGGATTAGTTGTAATATGCAATCTGAATCATTATCAGATTTTTTTTTTGTGTGTGTGTGTGGCACTGGTGATTGAAGCCAGGGGCATTCTACCTCCGAGCTATACCCCCAGCCCTATTTTATTTTTATTTTTGAAATAGGGTCTTGATGAGAGTCTCTCTACTTGCTGAGGTTGTCTTTGAATCTATGATCCTCCTGTCTCAGCCTCTCAAGTGTGCGCCACCATGCCTGGCATATCAGTATATTTTTTATACTCAGTTACATTAAAATCTCTTGGTCTGAACTCTGAATTGATCTTATATCAATGCCTGAATTTATAATGTCATCTCTTGGTAATTTGTGAATATTGGATCAGTGAGTTAGGCACATTTTCCAAATGTCTATGTATTTCATAGGGATACACTGCTAAGGAAAAGTCACAGTTGTTAATATCACCACCCATTTAATCAGAAACGAATTGCTGGGAAGCTGTTCAGGTTGAGACATGATGGGGGATATGAGTTTTTCTTTTTTTTTTTTTTAATTCTCAAGTTTTATTATTGGCAACAAATATGATTGCCAATTGTTTCCTTGAAGTGGCAGGCAATCTCACTTTTTTCATTTATGAAAAAACCTTTGCCAGAATACCCAAGCTTTTTTTTGTTGTTGTTGTTGCAACAGGGTCTTTCTACATTGCTAAGATTGTCCTTGAATCTGTGATCTTCCTGTTTCAGCCTCCTAAGTACTGGGATTACAAGTGTGCACCACCAGACCTTGCTCAGAATACCCAAATTTGATAACCACAGTGTTTTAGACATTCTTTCAAAATGGTGTTTCATGAATATAGAGGCTGATTCAAGCTCTCAATTCAGTTACACAAATATTTTGTCTTGAAATAGCTGTCAACCTTTGTAATTTAGTATGTGGCAGAAATGTTTCATGCATATTCCCCTTTTTGCCATATAGAATATTAAGATACACTGTCATAAAAAAAATGATGCACCTTCAAGGGCTGAAATTTAATAAGATTAAAATTTATTGATTATTAAAGGTCATTCATATGTGAAACTAGCTTTTTCTTTGCCTTTTTAAATACCTGGTTCGCAACCAGCCTCAGCTACTTAATGAGGCCCTCTGCCACTTAGTGAGACCCTGTTTCAAAATGAAGAATAAAAAATAGGGCTGGGGATGTAGCTCGGAGGTAGAATCTCCCTGGGTTCAATCCCCAGTACCACCGCAAAAAAAAAAAAAAAAAAAAAAAAAAAAATTGATATTGTGAGTCTCCTACAAGATTGTCAGGATCCGAAGGGTCCATGGAGCACACTTTTAGAACTTTGGAATTTAAATAATAAAGAAGATTCCCACAAAACTTTTATTAGGAAGAACAATCTCTGATTTGTATTTGCTTAAGAATTTGGATCCTGATAAAGCCTATATTTAAAAAAAATAAGTAAACTGGGTGTGGTGGCACGCTTGTAACCCCAGTACTTGGGAGGCTGAGACAGGAGGATCACAGGTTTATGGCCAGCTTCAGCTACTTATTGAGGCCCTCTGCAACTTAGTGAGACCCTGTTTCACAATAAAGAATAAAAAATAGGTCCGGGGGTGTGGCTCAGAGGTAGAATGCCCCTGGATTCAATAATCCTCAGTACTGGAAAAAAAAAATTATAGTAAAGGTTCTTCCCAGAAAGTTGAGAGGTTTCTTAGTGGTTTTAGTCAGGTGTTGATGCAAGGAGATTATAATATTAGTAATCTGAAGTGTCATTATCTAAAAGAGACTTGGTAGTACATTTCTATTTAAAATCTCATCTAGTGGTTTTTGAGGTGGAGTTTTTTTTTTTTTTTTTTTTTTTTTGCGGTACTGGGGATTGAACTCAGGGGCATTCTACCTCCGAGCTACACCCCCAGCCCTATTTTTTATTCTTTATTTTGAAACCGAGTCTCACTAAGTTGCCGAGTGCCTCACTAGGTAGCTGAGGCTGGCCGCGAACCCGTATCCTCCGGTCTCAGCCTCCCGAATGCTGGGATTACAAGCGTGCGCCACCACGCCCGGCTGAGGTGGAGTTTTAAGTATTAAATTAATAATGAAGGCACAGTTAGAAAAACTCAACTAATATCTAGCTCATAAACTAGAAAAAAAAAACTACTTGGCTTCTTGCTCTAATTTTTTGTTTGTTTGTTTGTTTTTGTGGGACTGGAAATTGAACCCCAGGGCATTTTACCTCCCAGTTATACTCCCAGCCCTTCTCATTTTTTAATTTTGAGATAGGGTCTCAATTAAGTGCTGAGAGTCTCCCTTCCTTGCTGAGGCTGTTCTTGAACCTGTGAAACTTCTATCTTAGCCTCTTAAGTACTGGGATTACAGATATGGGCCACCATGCCCAGCTAACTTCTCTTTTTAATATCTGTGAATTTCTCACTTAATTCATGCTGAGGAAGAACCATCCTCAAGAATGGTACCTAACACTTTCTATCTTGGTCTTACTTCATCCCTTATGAGGAAAATGACTTAAGATTATGAAAATTATAAGAATACAACTTACATTGGGAATAAAACCATAATAAGGTCACAAAAGATGTTAACATAAAATATCTCTACTTTAAAGGAAGTAAGAAAATAGTTTATTCTGAGCCAAAAATGATTGACCATGGCCTGGGGACATGGATTCAAGTTACTCTGAATGATGTGTTCCACCATGGAAGAGGTTACAGGAACTTCTGTAATTACAGAACAAAAGAAAAAAAAAAAATCAGTACATTTACCAGTTACATTGGTGGGAGCTGCAGCAAAGCAGGGAAATCTCTTCTATTGGTCTCTGATGTTACCCCATTCTTAGCATTAGGGTTGGTAGAGGCTAGAGGTGTGCTAAGCGTATACATTTCAAGAAGTTATCTAATTAGTTACTAGAATTGTTAGATCCGATACAAAAGTTAGGACATTTGGCTACTTAAAGAGCCTAGGAGAGTCCATGATAATTTTGTCTTGGGGGAAAGCCCACCAAGTGCTGTGTGCATGTATATCACTATCACTATGAAGTACATTGAGATGTGAGACTATAATGCACCAGTAAAAGTATATAAAAACAATTTTGCATTGTGGCCTACACGTCTCCACAATCTACCTATGTTCTAGTCCCAAGTCAAGCAGTCTGTAGGATCCTTTATAAAGACGCAGCTTCTTCAGAGAACTTCAATTCACAATTTATGAACTTCAGTTCACAATTTATGGTGGAATACTGTTAAAGTCTAGACATTGCTTTCATATAAGAGTTTAAAGAACTAGAAAGAAACATTATTCTTTTGAGATGGGGTCTTTCTGTGTTTCCCAGGCTATCCTTCAACTTGGGATCCTTCTGAGTAGCTGGAATTGCAGATGCATGCCATTGTGCCCATCCCAAAGGAACATTATTTAATTTTAATTTTAATTTTTTTTTGTGGTACTGGGGATTGAACTCAGGGGCATTCTACCTCCGAGCTATACCCCCAGCCCTATTTTTTATTCTTTTTTTTTTTTTGCAGTACTAGGGATTGAACTCAGGGGCATTCTACCTCCGAGCTATACCCCCAGCCCTATTTTTTATTCTTTTTTTTGAAACCGAATCTTACTAAGTTGCGGAGTGCCTCACTAGGTAGCTGAGGCTGGCCACGAACTCGGATCCTCCGGTCTCAATCTCCCGAATGCTGGGATTACAAGCGTGCGCCACAAGCCTGGCTTATTCTTTATTTTGAAACAGGGTCTCACCAAATTACAGAGGGCTTCACTAAGTAGCTGAGGCTGGCCGAGAACCCTGATCCTCCGGTCTCAGCCTCCCAAGTACTGGGCATGTGCCCCCACACCTGGCTTCAAAGGAATATTATTTTTGATAGCAGCTCTTTACATTTATTAATTTGTGGTACACAAATGTGTGTGCACACTTTCTAGGTTATTTTCTTTGCTTGATAACTATTTGTGCTTGTTTAAAATTCCATCTCATTCTAATTTTTATTTACATTTGAAACTTGTTTTTGTTCCAGTTTTTAACACAAGGTTCATATTTTGATTTAAAGAAATTATTTGAAAAAATTCTGGTTAAAATATACATGCGATAAAATTTGCCATTTTAACGATTTTTTAAGTCTAAAGTGTACATTGTCACTCAGCCATCATCAGTATCATCCAGTACCAGAACTTTTCTCATTTTGCCACCCATTAAGCAGTAACTCCCCTTTCTCCATTATTCTGTCTCTTGGAAAGTGCTTCCTTCTAGTCTCAGTGGATCTGATTACTCTGAGTACTTCTCATGGGTATAATTATAAACATTTGTCTTTTTGTAACTGTGTTGTTTCAGTAAGCACAATGTCTTCAGAAGTTCATCCATGCTGTTGTATTTGTTACAGTTTCCTCCCTTTTTAAGGCTCAGTAATATTCCATTGTAGATACAAAACACATTTTATTTATCCACTCATTCTTCAGTGGACACTGGGGACTACCATGTGTTACGAACATGGATGTGCAAATATTACTTTGAAACCTTGCTTTCAGTTCTTTTGGGTATATATACTCAGAAGCAGAATTTCTGGGTCATATGGTAATTCTATTTTTAATTTCTTTGAGGAACCACTATATTGTTTTCCAAAATGGCTATACCATGCTACAAACATTCCTGCCAACAGTATATAAGACTTATAGGTTTTGTACATTAATACTTGTTACTTTGTCTCCCTCCCCCTTTTTTGGTAGTAACTGGATGGATGCAAAATAGTTTTTCATTGTGATCTTACTTTGCTTTATGCTGCTGAATTTGGTTTGCAGGAATTGTGTTGAGAATTTTGCATCTGTGATCATAAGTGACATTGGTTGTGATTTTCTTTGATGTCTTTGTTTGACTTTGGTACTAGAGCAATGCTGGCCTTATAGAATGAGTTAGGAAGTGTTTCGTCTTCACTTTTTTGGAAGACAATATTTGGTAGGGGCTAGGGATGTAGTTCAGTGTACAATGCTTGCCTAGCATGCACGAGGCTTTGGGTTTAATCCCTAGTATCTGGGGGAGGGGATAGGGGGTAAAGTAGAACCAGAGCTTTGCTTTATCAGGATTCAATCTTCTTACTAGTTAAGAGTCTGCTCAGATTTTCTGTTTTCTTGTGGTTCATTTGTGTTTCTGGGAATTTTTCCATTTTATTTGGGTTATCCAGTTTTTTGGGGGTATACAGTTAGTCGTAGAACTCTCTTATACTCCTTTTTTATTTATGTAGAACCTATAGCGATCTGTTTTTCTGACTAGTAATTTTGAGTCTTTTTGTCTTACTTTTGCTTAAAGTTAGTCAATTTTGTTAATCTTTTCAAAGAACCAACTTTTGGTTTTGTTGATATTTCTCTCTCTTCTTTATTTCTGCTCTAGTCTTTTTTTTTTCCTGTCCTTTCTGCTAGCTTTGGATTTGGTTTGTCTTTTTCTAGTTCTTAAAATATGCAATTAGGTTTTTGATCTCAGCTCTTTCTTCTTTTCTAAGTAAGTGTTTATAGCTGTAAATTTCCCCTTTAGCACTGCTTTTGCTGCATTTTATATTTGGTTGTCATGTTTTTGCTTTTGTTTGTTTTTAAGTCCCTCCCTCCCTCACTTCTTTTATTTCTTTCTTGAACTCGAGTGTTCTACTCCCTCCCTCACTTCTTTTATTTCTTTCTTGAACTCGAGTGTTCTATTGCAGTTTCTCATTTTCAAACAGGTTCTTGCTAAGTTGCCGAGGCTGGCCTCTAAAGACCCTGAGATTCTCTAGTCTCAGCCTTCCAAGTACTGGGATTACTGGTGTGAACCACTACCCCTATAATTCCAGTACTTGGGAGGCTGAAACGGGAGGATTATAGATTTGAGGCCAGCCTCAACAACTTAGGGAGGCATTCAGTGACTTAGGGAGACCCAGTTTCAGAATAAAAAATGAAATAGGCCTGGGGGTATGGTGCAGAGGTAGAATGCCCATGGGTTCAATCCCCAGCACCAACCCTCCACAAGAATGTGTTGCTTAATTTCCACAAATTTGTATGTTTTCCAGTTTTCCTTCTGTTATTGATTTCTAACTTTTTCCTGTTTAGGGGTTGTAGAAGATACATTGTATGATAAATATTGTTTAAAATCTATTGAGACCTAATTCATTGCCCAGTGTATATCCTGTCCTGGAGAGCCTCCCATGTGCATTTGAGAGAGATGTGTATTCTGTTGTTGAGTGCGGCATTCTGTATACATGTTAGACTTAGCTGGCTTTTTGGTTGTTCAAGTGCTCTTTCTTTACTTCTGTCTGATTTTTCTATTCTTAATGAGAGTAAGCCATTGATTCTCCAATTATTGTTGTAGAACTGTTCATCTTTCTCTTTAATTCTGTCAGTTTTTGGCTGTGTGTGTGTGTGTGTGTGTGCGTGTGCATGCGTGTGCAAGAGAGAAAGAGAGAGCCCGCCCGCGTGAGCGAGCGCATGCCTGTGCATGTGTGCTAGGGATTGAACCCAAGGACATTCTACCTCTGAACTACACCTCCAGCCCTATTTTATTTATTTGGAAACAGGGTCTTGATAAATTGCTGAGGCTGGCTTTGTACCTGTGATCCTCCGGTCTCAGTTTCCCAAGTACTGGGATTACACGTGTGCGCCACTACAGGCCTAACTCAATTTTTGCTTCTTTTTTTTTGGTGCTTGGAGGGGGGGAATGAATCCAGGGGCGTTCTACCTCCAAGCTACACCCCCAGTCCTATTTTTTATTCTTTATTTTTGAAACAATGTCTCATTAAGTTGCAGAGAGCCTCACTAAATAGCTGAGGCTGGCAGCTAATGCTGATCCTCCGGTCTCAGACTCCCAAGTACTGGGATTATAAGCATGTGCCACCACGCTCAGCCAATTTTTGCTTTTGATGGTTTGTTTTTAGGTCTGCTTCAGTGTATAAATTCTGATGATATGTGTGCATGTGCTGTGCAGGTGCATGTCTTCTACTGCCTGGGAGATTAGCTTAATTTCAATCTTAATTCAGAGAGAACAGAGGGTTTCGGTTTTTAAATTTCATGTACTCTGAAACTGGCTGTAGTTGAGAACAGAAGATTAGGATAACCTCAGAAATTTGGAATTCCCCAAAATTGTACTGTTTTTGCACTAGAGTTGACAAAATTACTTGCTTTTTTTAGGTGTAGACTAGCTAGAGTAAGTTGATATTACTTTTATGACTTTTTGCTAAGGTCAAATTTCAGTGTCAGCTACCTTTAAATAGATAAAAGTTGACCCTCAGCATTAGCAAAATATGTACTGTGGGTCTTTATGCACCAGGATGGATGTTTCAGTGTAGATTTTACTCTGATGGATAAATATCTCAGTGCATCTCTAAAGACCTAGGTGAGTCAATAGTTTTGCTTTTGTGTAAAAGAGCATTATAGTTTGAGGGCTTGAGATAGCTTAACTCCCTAACATCAAGTTAGAATTGTCAAATTGTGTAAGTTTCCACATACACTGTTTTTTAAAAAAAGTTTTATTGTGATACGACTTACCATATAATTTACCCATGCTGTGTGCTTTTAGTATATTCACAGTTACGTGGCCATCAACACAATTTTAAAACATTTTTATTAGCCTCCAAACAAACCCTATATCTCTTAGCCATTACCTTCCACTTCCCTGTCTATACTAGTCAACTACTAGCCTACTTTCCTGTTTTTATATATTTGCCTATTTTGGATAATTTATATAATTTAAATCATATAATGGTGTGGCCATCTATGGCTGATTCTTCTTGACAATAGAATGTTTTCAAGGTCTATCCTAGTAGCACACATCAGTACTTCATTTTTTCTATCACCAAATAATATTGCATTGTAAGGACATACCACGTTTTATATATCTATTCACCAGTGAATGTACATTTGGTTGTTTCTACTTTTTCGGTATTATGAATAATGGTGCTATGAAAATTCACATAGGGTTTTGTGTGGACATAGTATTTAAAATTTTGGGTGATGTGTACTTAGGAGTGGAATAGCTGAATCATATAGTCACTTTGTGTTTTGCCTTTTGAGGAACTGCTGGACTGTTTCCAAAGCAGTTGCACTATTACATTCCTATAATCAAAGTAAGGGTTCAAATTTCTCTACATATTTGCTAAGATTTGTTATTATCTCTCTTTTTTTATTACAATTGTTCTAGTGGTTGTAAAGTGACATCTCATTGTAGATCAAGTTTTAAAATAGAGATTAGCTATAAAGGCATGATAGTACTCTAAGATCGAGTTAATATTACAATTAAAGTGTTTAATAAAAAAATTAGTAGCAGATCTTAACCTTGGCCATGCATATCACTTCCTAATTAAAAAAAAATTGAATGCGAGCATGGTGGTACATGCATGTAATCTCAGTACTTGGGAGGCTGAGAGAGGAGGATCACAGGTTCAAGGAAAGCCTTAGCAATTATCAAGACACCCAGCAACTTAAGTGAGACCCTGTTTCAAAATAAAAATCAAAAGGACTGGGGGTCTAGCTTAGAGGTAGAGTGCCCCTGGGTTCAATCTCCAGTAACCTTATCCTCCAAACACACAAATTGACGTCACAGCTTTGTCTGATTTCCTCCGTCCCTCCCTCCTTACCTCTCACCTTCTTTCCCTCTCTCCTTCCCTTCCTCCTCTTCTTTCCCTCTATGTTACTGAGGATTAAACTTGGGCATTCTATTTCTGAGCTACACCCCAGCCCTATTTTTATTTTTATTTTGAAACAGCGTCTTGCTAGATGAAGGTCTCACTAACTCGCTGAGGCTGTTCTCAAGCCTGTGATCCTTCTGTCTCAGCCTCCCAAGTACTGGGATCACAGGCATGTGCCACCATACCTGGCTTTTATCTAATTTCTAAGGGTATTGTTCTGTCACCTCTGCCCTTTGCCCCCATGTCTTTTATTTAAAATTAAAACAGATGATTCACATGTAGAGACAGAATCCACTCTTATCTTAAGCAGAGAGGGTTTACCATTGGCTACTAAGTAGTTTAAAGACTTGTTGGGATCAGGAGCGGTCTCATCACAGAGTAATTTAACAGAAAAAGAAGGTAAAGAATTATTGACTGTAACTAGGGACTGGATAAATGAGGGATTTATGAGTGGGAAGTAAAGTATTTCTAAAGAATATAGGAATAGTAGCTATAAGGAGCAGTGAATCCCCACTCCGGCCGCCCAGGTGAGATGTAGATCTTGTTGGAAAAGAGCCAAGGCTAATAGCTGTGGTGAGTTTTTAGTGGAATTTGTTGGTAATTGGCCCTTCAGGATCCCAGGGAATGCTCTTCATGGGGAGGTATCTCACCATTGGCATGCTGGTACAAAGCAGCCTGTAGATCCCTGATGATGAAGACACCACCCTCATTGCAGGAGTAGGGCCCTGGAGAAGCCTTGCCTGCTTTACAGTGAGCACCCCGGAACCAGAAAGTTAAATCCTTTTCCCTACAATATTTTTCTAGTGCCCTCCATTGACAAAGCAGAAATACTCAAAGGGCACAAATCCATCTGCACAGAGCTGACAAAAAGCAGGTATTTGGAGATGAAGGGCAACAAATCATCTGGCACAGGTATTAAGTGGCATAAAGACTTGTTGGGAGATCTGAAAAAGAGACTGTAGGTTGAGCTCATGTTTGTGTGTGTGTGTGTGTGTGTGTGTGTGTGTGTGTTGTGTGTATGTGTGTGTGTTGTGTGTGTGTGTGGGGGGGTACGGAGGATTGAACCCAGGGACATTATCCCTCAGAGCTGCACCCCCAGCCTTATATATTAATTTTTTACTTGGAAACAGTTTCTCTAAGTTGCTACGGCTGGTCTTGAACCTGGCATCCTCCTGTGTCAGCCTCCCAAATAAGCACACACTACCATGCTTGGCTTAGGTTGAACTTTAAGGAACAGCTTTCAAAACATGAGCCTAGAACTAGGAAACTAAGGGAGGCATTGTCTCTTTTATGATCAGGAAGCAGTTTCTCATTGTGAAATTGCTTCTCATTCTTTTTTTCTGAAACCACACCATCGTTTCAAAATCACGAAATCACTGAAGTCAGGAGAATCATGGTCATCAGGAACCTTCTGGTATAGTTGCTATCTGTGAACCCACACTGGGCCTGTACTGGTCTGTACCAGCTTGGCCTATTAGTGACTAGACTAGTCTTTTTCAGTCTTTATACCATGGACTCATGAAGTAATGTGCCGATCTCTTGTCTTTTTGATAATAGCTACTCTCAATAGGTGTAAGATGATATCATGGTGGTTTGCATTTCTCTGATAAATGATGTTGAGCTCCTTTTTTTTTTTTTTTTTTCTTATATTTATTGCTAGGGATGGAACCCAGGGGCATTCTACCTTCAAATTACACCCCCAGCCATATTTTATTTTTTATTCAGAAACAGGGTTTCACAAAGTTGTTGAGAGTCTTGCTAAGTTGCTGAGGTTTGCCTTGAACCTGCGATCTGCCTGTCTCTGCTTACGAAGTACTGGTTTTACAGGCCTGCACCACCACACCTGGATTGAGTTCCCTTTTATAAACCTGTTGACTATTTTTATGTCTTCTGTCTTCTTTGGAGAAATGTCTATTCAGATCTTTTGCCAATTTTATAATTAGTTTTTCTTTTGGCTTTTAAGTTATGTGACTTCCTTATATATTTTATATATTAACCCTAACCCCTTATGAGATTATTTGAATATTTTTTCCCAATCCCCAGGCTGCCTTTTCATTTTGTTGATTGTTTACTTTGCTGTGCATAAGTTTTTTGTTGTTGTTGTTGGAACCAAGGGGCATTCTACCTCTGAGCTACATCACAGCCCTATTTTATACCTTATTTATTTATTTATTTATTTATTTATTTATTAGTACTGGGGATTGAATCCAGGCGCATTCTACCTCCAAGCTACACCCCCAGTCCTATTTTTTATTCTTTATTTTGAAACAGGGTCTCACTAAGTTGCAGAGTGCCTCACTAAGTAGCTGAGGCTGGCCACGAACTGGAATCCTCCTCTCAGCCTCTCAAGTACGCGCATTACAAGCATGCGCCACCATGCCTGGCTTATACTTTTATTTGAAACAGGGTCTCGCTAAGTTGTGGAGGTCCTCACTAAATTGCTGAGGCTGGCTGTGAATCTGCAATCCTTCTGTTTCAGCCTCCCAAGTACTGGGATTACAAGCATGCACCACCACGTTCGGCTTGTGCATAAGTTTTTTTTTATTATTTTATTTTTTATGTTTTTAATTTTGATGTAATCCAACTTGTTTACTTTTGTTGCCTAAGTTTTTGGTGTTCTATCCAAAAAGATCATTGCCAAGACCAGGGTTGAGAAACTTTCTCCTTATGTCTTCCTTTAGGAGTGTTATGGTTTGATGTCTTACTCATGAGTTTTTAATTCATTTAGCTTAATGTTTTCAAGGTTTGCCCATGTTATAGGTATATCAGAACTTCATTTCTTTTTATGGCTGAATAATACTCCATTATAAAGATGCACCACATTTTGTTTATCCATTCATCTGTGCATCTTTTGGTGGATACTTGGGTTGTTTCCACCTTTTGGCTATTATGAATAATGCTTTTCTGAACATTGGTGTAAAGTGTCCTTTCAAGTCCCTATGTTCAGGTACTTTGGGTATGTACCTAGGAGTAGAATTCTTGGTATAAAAGCAACCCAATTAAACAATGAATAGGGGAGCTGGGGGAAGATGGTAATGGAGTAAGACCTTAAGGTAAGCTTGCCTCTAACCTACCTCAGGAATTCTGAGTTGAGCTGTGTGAGAATATAACTGGATCTTTTCTATCAAAGGAATAGCTTGACTTCAGTTCCATTTTGTAGAACTGCTGTGTGTAACCTTGTGTGCACTTGTATTTTTTTGTAAAGACAGCGTTTCCTGGAAATTGTGAGTGCCAACTCCTCCCATAGCATCTCCTTCAGGTAATGACATAAAAATTGTGAGGCTATGCTTCCACCAATAAGAGCACAGTACAGAAGCCCAGGACTGAAAATAAAATACCTAGCAGTTTTCTGCCACATTGTTCTTGCCTACCTAATGTTACTTGTGGCAGAATCACTTTTTGCAAAAAGTAAAAATTTCCTTGCAAGCCACTGTTAAATATGTGTCTATTCTTCTATTCTTCTTCTTCTTTTTTTAATAGGTGCATTGTAATCATACATCTTTGTTAGGTACAAACTGATAAAAGCATACATGCACACATTTCTCTTTTAACCCTTCCCCAATTCCTGCCCCACTCTTTCGCCCTCCCTCCTTTTCAAGTTCAGTTTAGTGATTGAATTTGATGTGTTCATGAAAGTACATCATGTGCATTAGGGTGTTCCCCCCCTCCCAATACCTTCACCTAAGTCCACTTCTTTGCTCATCTAAGGTTTCTCCTTCTTCATCTAGAGTCCCTCTTATATCCCATTTTCTCCATAGCTTCTGCATATTAGGGAGAACATATGATTTTTAACTTTTTGTGACTGACTAATCTCACTTAGCATAATGTTTTCCATTTACATCCATTTCCCTGCAATGACATGATTTTTGTTCTTCTTTATGGCTGAGTAAAATTCCATTGTGTACATACGCCATAGTTTTGTAATCCATTCATCTATTGATGGACATCTTGGCTGGTTCCAGAGTTTGGAAATTGTAAATTGTATGGCTGTAAACATAGATACACATGCGTTGGTATGATGGTTTGATTTCCGTTCTTTTGGGTAGATACCCAGAAGTGGTATTGCTGGATCATATGGTAGGTTCATTCCCATTCTTCTGAGGATCCTCCATACTGTTTTCCAAAGTGGTTGCACTAATCTGCAATCCCACCAACAATGTATTAAGGGTTCCCACTTCTCCACACCTTTGCCAGCATTTGTTGTTGTTTGTGTTTTTGATGATTACCATCCTAATTGGGGTTAGGTGAAATCTCAAGGTAGTTTTGATTTGCATCTCTCTGATTGCTAATGATGTAGAAACATTTCCTCATACATTTATTGAACACTTATATTTCTTCTTTTGTGAAGTGTCTATTTAGATCCTTTGCCCACTTTTTGATTGGGTTGTTTGTTTTCTTAGCTGTGAGTTTTTTGAGTTCTCTGTATATTCTAGATATTAGTTTCTATCAGAGGAGTACCTGGCAAAAATTTTCTCCCATTCTGTGGGATATCTGTTGAGGTTCTTGATAGTTTCCTTTGCTGCACAGAAGCTCTTCAGTTTAATGCAATCCCATGTATTGATATTCCTTTGAGTTGCTCGTGCTTTTGGGGTCTTGTTGAGAAAGTTTTTACCTGTGCCTATGTGTTGTGTTGGGCCTATGCCCTCTTCAAGTAGCTGCAAGATCTCTGGTCTGACTTCCAGGTCTTTGATCCATCTTGAATTAACTCGTGTGCAGGGTGATAAAGTGGGGTTTATTTCCATTTTCCTGCATATGGTAAACCAGTTTTGCCAACACCATTTGTTGAAGAGGCTATCTTTTTCCAGTGTATGTTTTTGGCTCCTTTATCAAAAATCAATTGACTATAAGTGTGTGAGTTTGTTTCTGAGTCTTCTATTCTGCTCTATTGGTCTGTGTGTCTGTTTTTGTACCAATACCATGCTGTTTTTATTACTGTGGCTTTTTAGTATAGTTTGAAGTCAGGCATTGTGATGCATCCTGCATGGTTTTTATTGCTAAGAACTACTTTGGCTATCCTGGGCTTTTTGTTGTTCCAAATGAATTTAAGGACTGATTTTTCTATGTCTGTGAGGAGTGACGTTGGTAATTTCATGGTTATTGCATTGAATCTGTAGGTCACTTTTGGGAGGATGGCCATTTTGATGATATTTATTGTGCCTATCCAATAGCATGGTAGATTTTTCCATCTTCTAAGTTCTTCATCAATTTGTTTTTTCAACTTTTTATAGTTTTCCTTATGGAGGTCTTTTACCTCTTTGGTTAGGTTTATCCCTAAGTATTTTATTTTTTGGGGTGCTATTGTGAGTGGAATTGTTTTCTGGATTTCTTTTTCAGTGGCTTTGTGGTTGGCATACAGGAAAGCTTCTGATTTTTTTTTTAAGATTCATTTTGTACCCAGAAACTTTGGTGAATTTGTTGAACAGTTCTATAAGCTTTTTGGTTGGCTTTGTTGGGTCTTCTAAGTATAGTATCATGTCATCTGCAAAAAGGGATAGTTTTAGTTTTTCTTTCACTATTTTTAACCCTTTTGGTTTCCTTCTCTTGCCTTACTGCTCTGGCTAGAGTCTCCAGTACTATGTTGAACAGAAGAGGTGATAATGGACATCCTTGTCTTGTTCCTGTTTTTAGTGGGAACTCTTGCAATTTTTCACCATTTAGTATGATGTTGCCTGTGGGCCTATTGTATATTGCCTTTATAATGTTAAGATATGTTTTTTGTATTTCGATTCTCTGCAGTTCTTTTGGTATGAATAGGTGTTGGATTTTATCAAATGCTTTTTCAGCACCAATTGAGATGATCATGTGATTTTTTTCTTTGATTCTGTTTATGTAGTGAATTACATGGATTGTTTTTTTGTATGTTGAATCAGCCTTGCATCCCTGGAATGAACCTGACTTGGTCATGGTGTATAATTTTCTTGATGTGTAATTTTCTTGATGTGGTTTTGAATGCGCATTGCTGGTATTTTGTTTAGCAGTTTTGCGTCTAAGTTCATCATCGATATAGGCCTATAGTTTTCTTTTCATGAGCTGTCTTTATTTGGCTTTGGTATTAATGTGATGTTGTCTTCATAGAATGTGTTTGGGAGATCCTGTTTGTTTTATGAAAGTGACTGCATCTATGTTTGGGGCATAAATGTTGACAATTGTTATTTCCTCTAGCTGAATTGTTCCTTTTACTAGTAAAAAATGACTTGCTTTGTCTCTTCTGATAAGCTTAAGCTTGAAGTCTAACTTATCTGATATCATAGTTGCTACTCCTGCTTATCTTTGTGTTCCATTGGCATGGATTAACTTACTCCAGCCCTTCATCTTTAGTTTGTGGGAATCTTTGCTTGTAAGATGTGTTTCTTGCATGCAGCATATAGATGGATTCTGGGTTTTAATCCATTTTGCCACCTTGTAACTTTTTATTCGGGAGTTGAGGCCATTTATATTCATTGTGATTATTGAGAGATAAGTTTTAATTCCTAACATTTTGAGTTTCGACTTCTGTTTGAGGTATTGTTTGTTCTTCTTTGCTTAGGTGTCTGCTTACTGGAAATTATTTTTTTTCTGGTTCTGATGTTTATTTGTTTGTTCTTCTTTGTAGTTAATCTCCTTGAATATTTTCTGTAGTGCTGGTTTGGAAGACATAAATGCTTTTAGTTTATGTTTGTCATGGAAGGTTTTTATTTCCCCTTCAATTTTGAGAGGTAGTTTTGCTGGGTAGGAGAATCTTGGCTGCAAGTTATTTTCTTTCAGAGTTTGGAAAATGTTGCTCCAGCCCCTCCTGGCTTTCATGACTTGGTTTGGGAGGTCTAGAGTGATTCTAATTGGTTTGCCTCTAAATGTCACTTGGCCTTTTACTTTTGTTTCCTCTAAGATTCTCTCCTTGGCCTCTACATTAGTCAATTTGATTATTATGTGGTGTGGTGAATCTCTCCTTTGGTCTTGTCTAGAGGGGCTTCTATATGCTTCCCATACCTGTGTGTCAACTTCTCTTTCTATGTTTGGAGAATTCTCTGATATTACTTCTTTCAAAAGATGGTTTATTCCATTAGTTTCAACTTCTAAGTTCCGGAGTCGCTTATTCCACATCTGGTTGCTGGGTATGCAGGAAGTCATTGGATGTCTTGGTGCTAGTAGATCCTGCTCTGGGTGGCTGGCTCGATGGCGGCCGCTGCTCCGTGGCACAGTCCTCTGCCGTGCCCACAGACTCTTTCACTCTCCCTGAACTGCTTTCTGAATTCTGTTCAGCTGCACCTCAATTTTCTTTACTTTGCTCACTTTTTTGCTGCTTTTTTTTCTTCTGTCAGGAAGCTGCTTTTACAGCAGTTTTGATTGGAGCTCAACAGCGCCTGAGGAGAGGTGTTTTACTCAGTTGCCATCTTGGGCTCTTCCCCAGTATGCGTCCTTTATTACAAAGCCATGGATATTTTTTTCTAACAACTGCAAAGTACATCCCAGACTACCTTCATATGAGATGGGAACTAGAAACAGAGAAACTCAAGAGTCTTTACAAGGATGCTTTTAAACACCAAGGCTGAAAAAATAAAAAAAAACAAAAAAGAAAAAGAAAAAAAAGAACCAACAAATCCTTGATTAAGTGGAGACATGAAATAAAAACAATAGTGTGCACCTCTGATCGGCAGAAACTTTGGCAACCCCGGAAAATCTCATATACAACAACTCAAGATTTATTCCATAGAAAGTGAAGGTGTCCAACACAAACTTACACATCCCTGTGGTGAAACTGTAGAGAAAAAGGTGCCCAAACCCACCACCCCATCCTTCCCTATCTACCTAGACTCACTGTACTTGGGTGACAGAGCTGAGGGCAAGATCCACATGTTGGTGAGTACAGGCCCCACAGAGCGGGTAACTGAAAAGAGACCATAAAAAGAGAGTGTGGGAATACGTGCAGACCTTGTACATCTCACACAGGCTTAAAAGTTGCAGACCTATCTAACCATTTCTGTGGAGTGCATGAAATCCTCCAAGACCAATTGGGGCTGTAGACTGACTTCGTTTTTATAGGTTTCCAAGTGGGCAGGAATGCTTGGAATGTGCTTGGAAATCAACAGTAATAAGTGGGCCCTAACAGCTGGAAATACCTTCATAGAGCCAAGGGGGCTGCAGAGACCAAGTGTGAGAGGATTTTTTTTAAAAAACTCTTGTTGTTTGTAGGTTTTTTTCTTTTCTCTTGTGTTTTCTCTCTCTTTCCTTCATCCTTTCTTTTCTACCTTTTTTGCAGTGCTGGGGATTGAGCCTATGGGGCCTTGTGAATGCTGTGTTAGCCCTATCACTGCGCTACACCCCTAGCCTGGAAGAACCTCTCCCAAGCAGCCAGCAGTCCAGGCCAGCCCCTCCCTCCTCTTCTGTTCCACTCTGCCTCATTGTCACAGTAGAAACCAAGCAGACAGGGGAGCAGAGACTTGAACCAGAGCTCTGGAGCAGCATTCACATCTTTTATAAGGAAGCCTCAATCCAAGAGAAAGAAAAACCCAGCAAGGGACTATCCAAAGTCACAACATTCAGCTCGTCTTCAACAGGGAAATTTTACTCACTCTCTGTTAAACAATTCTTAATGTTCCTCTTGTGTTTTCTTTCCCTTTCCTCTTGTGTGTATATATGTGTGTGACTGTTTATGTTTTTTGTTTGATATCCAGTGCACTTGTCTGTCTGTGCCTTGTATTTTCCCAGTTCTTACCACTACACATTCTTTATTGCTTATTATAATTTTCCTTTATTTTCTGTATTTTTAAATATTTTTTCTTTACCTTACTCTTACTCTACTTAATTCTGCTTTCTATTTTACCGTATTCTTCCATTCCTTATTCTATTCCCATTCTCTCCATTCACCCTTCACCATTGTTTACATCACAGTTTGCCCTTATATGTACCAGCTGAATCCTCAAAACCTCTACTGCTGAGGCTAGACCAGATAGGTGAACCAACAGAATGGACTCCCAGATATTCAGAATAGGCCAATCCGAACTGACAGGTGAAATTGCCCAGCACCCCACAAACAGAAGTTTAGAAACTCACAGGACACAAACTACACTGGCTTGCACCTTAAAGACTACTTCCTGTTAGGGAGGTGACAGGAAGATCTCCAGTCTTTAACACCTACAATCCAGCAACACCACCATTGCAGTGGGTAGACATAGTCCTGAAGTCCAACAACTTAGTTCTGGCCATCTATGGACAGAAAAACAGAGGGGTGATATGGGACACAGACTGTAAAGATGGTATTGTAGGTTGATAAATACTTAACAGAAAGCTTTGAATATCCATATGGCTGAGACTATTCACTTGTAAGACAGGCTTTGAGGTAAATTCCTCCAGAACAGGATATAATGAAGTTAGAGTGATTAGACATAGGAATTCCATACAAAGATGAGAGGGAGGGAGGAAGGGAGGGAAGGAAGGAAGGAAGGAAGGAAGGAAGGAAGGAAGGAAGGAGAGAGAGAGAGAGAGAGAGAGAAAGAGAGAGAGGAGTGAGTGAGAGAGAAAGAGAGAGCCATTAAATACAACAGAGATACAAATTAAGAAACATGAAGACATGAGAAGAATAGCAAGGAAACAATGAGCCCCCACAACAGAAGTCACCAACTCAGAGTTGCAGAGTATGTCAGAAGGAGAGTTCAGAACTTTTAATAGTTGAGATGATTTAAGATTTTAGAAGAGTTTAGAGAAAGTCTAAAAGATACGAAAGATCACAGAAAGAAACTGATATCCTGAACAGGAATCAGGATATCCTGAAGGAAGTGAAGCATGCAATAAATGAAATGAAAACTTCAGTACAAATAATCAGTGGGAGACTAGACCATATGGAAAAAAAGTCTCCTCTATAATATAGAAAAATTAATTTGACAGCATGAATTGAACAAGAGATTTGGGATTGCTTTTAAAGAGCAAACCTAATGATAATAGGCATAGAAGGAGGGTCTAGAAGCTGAAACCAAAGGAGTAAAAAATTTATTCAGTGAAGCAATATCTGAGAATTCCCCAAACATAGAAAGTAAGGTTGATACATAGGTAAAGGAAACAAACACACAGAACCCCAACTAGATGAGAGAAAAGGTTCGTCTTGCCACATAATAATCAAATTGATTAACATAGAGGCCAAAGAGAGAATCTTAAATGCAACAAGAATAAAAGACCAAGTGACATTCAGAGGTAAAACAAGAATCATTCCAGACTTCTCAAACCAAGTCATGAAAGCCAGGAAGACCTGGAGAGACATATTCCAAACCTTGAAAGAAAACAACTTCCAGCTAAGACTACCTAGGAAAGATATCTTTCAGATCTGACTGTGACACAAAACTTCAAACAGAAATACACCTTAAAATGATAATAGTTAATAATCTTCTCTCAATAATTTACCCTGAATATCAATGGCCTGAACTCCCCAAGTAAAAGACATAAAGTGGCAAAATGGGCCAAAGATCATAATCTATATGCTGTTTGCAAGAAATGCACCTTACAGGTAAAGATATTTACAAACTAAAGTGAAGAACTGGAACAAGGTAATCCATGCTAATGGAAGTCAAAGAAAAGTAGGGGTAGCAACTCTCATATCAGACAAATTGACTTCAGGTCTAAATTTACTAGAAGGACCAAGCAGGTCATTTTTTACTGTTAAGAAGAACAATCCAGTAAGCAGATATGATGATGGTCAATATTTATGCTCTGAATATAGGTGCAACCACTTTTATGAAACAAACTCTTTGTTACAGTAAGTCTCACATAGACATCAATACAATAATACTGGGAAACTTTAATACTTCTCTTACACCACTAGAGCGATCTTCTGGAAAAAAAGATCAGTAAAGATGCCTCAGACCTAAAAAACACCATAATCCAAATATATACAGAATATTCCATCTAACTACAGTTGAATACACTTTTCAGCTGCTCATGGAAGCTTCTCCAAAATAGACTATATCTTGCGCCACAAAGGAAGCACAGCAGATTCCAAAATATATGACATAATTCCCTGCATTTTTTCAGACCATAATGGAATGATATTAGAAAGCAATAATAACACCCAGAGAAATTACATAAATATATAGAGACTGATGACCACTCTTCTGAATGAGGAGTGGATCATAACAGAAGTAAGGGGAGAATTAAAAAATTCCTAGAATCAAATGAAAATAGAGATGGAACCTATTAAAATCTCTGGGACACTTTGAGGCAATATTAAGAAGAAAATTGATAGCACTAAATGCTCACTTAAGAACATAAAATCATCAAATACATAACCTAATGCCATACCTCAAAACCCTTGAAAAACAACATTCTAATCCCAAAGCTGGTAGAAGACAGGAAGTGATTAAAATCAAATCAGAAATCAATGAAGTAGACAGCAACAACACCAACACACAAAAAATTAACAAAACCAAAAACTGGTTTCTTGCAAAACAAGAGACATAAACCATTAGCTAACCTAACCAAAAGAAGAGACAGTCCACCCAGATTATTAAAATAAGAGATGAAAAAGGTGTTAACACCACAGACCACATGGAAATCTAGAGGATCATCAGAAACTATTTTGAAAAACTACACTCCAACAAAATGTAAAATCTATGAGAAATTGACAAATGTCTAGACACATACTACCTAAATTGAACAAGAGGATATAAAAAATTTAAACTAATAGCAAGCAAAGTGACTGAAACAGTATAAAGAGCCTACCATCAAAGAAAAGTCCAGATGTATTTCTAGCCAGATTTTATAAAACCTTTATAGAAAATCTGATCCCAATACTTCTCAAACTATTGTATGATAGAAAGAGACAGGATTCTCCCACATTATATGAAGCCAGTATCACATTAATACCAAAACAATAAAGAAAGCTCAAGAAAAGAAAATTACTGACTAGTATGGTTGATGAACTTATATGCAAAACTTCTAACAAAACAAAATACTAACAATATGCTTTCAAAAACCACGTCAAGAAAATTATACACCATGACCAAGTTGAGTTCATCCCACAGATGCAAGGCTGTTTCAGCATATGAAAAATAATACATGTAATCACCACATAAACAGAACTCAGGAAAAAAAAAATCACATGATCATTTCAGTAGATGCTGAAAAAGTACTTGACAAAATCCAACACCCTTTCATGTTGAAAACACTGAGAGGAATCAGAATGGAAGGAGCTTTCCTCAACATCATAAAGGTAATATACAATAAATCCACAGCCAACATCATATTGAATGGGGAGAAACTGAGAATTCTCTCTAAAGTCAGGAACAAAACAAGAATGCCCACTGTCACCACTCCTTTTCAGTATAGTACTTGAGACTGTAGCTCAAAGGAATACAAGTAGGAAAAGAAGAACTGAAATTATGTTTATTTGCAGATGACATGATCCTATACTTAGGAGACCTAATAAACTCAACCAAAAGACATTTAGAACTGTTTAACAAATTCTCCAAAATGTCTGGATACAAAATCAGTAAAACAAACAAACAACCCACAAAACCAACAACAAAAACAAACCAAGAGGAAGTTTCTATATGCCAACCATAAGTTAAATGAAAAATCCAGAAAACATTTCCACTCACAACAACCTCAAAATAATAAAATATTTATGAAAAAAATCTAACCAAGAAGGCAAGTGGCCTCTACAATGAAAATTATAAAACACTAAAGAAATCAGTTGAAGAAAATCTCAGAAGGTGGAAGGAGCTCCCATGCTCTTAGATAGGCAGAATAAATATCAAAGTGGCTGTCCTTCCAAAAGAGATCTACAGGTTCAATGTAATCTCCATTAAAATACCATGGCCATTCTTCACAGATCTAGAGAAATCAGTCCTTAAGTTCATTTGGGACAACAAAAGTCCAAGAATAGCAAAAACAGTTCTCAGCAATAAGAACCATGCAGGAGGCATCATAATATCTGACTTTAAAACTATACTACAGAGCCATAGTACTAAAAACAGCATGGTATTGGCACAAAAGCAGACACATAGACCAATGGAGCAGAATAGAAGATTCAGACAAATCCATACACTTACATCCAATTGATTTTTTGACAAAGAGGCCAAAAACATACACTAGCAAAAAGACTCAACAAATGGTGTTGGCAAAATTGGTTATCCATATGCAGAAAAGTGGAAATAAATCCCACTTTCTTACCATGCACAATAGTCAATTCAAAGTGTGTCAAAGACCTGGAAATTGGACCAGAGACTTTTCAGTTACCTGAAGAGGGCGTAGGGCCAACACATGAACATATAGGCATGGGTAAAAATTTCCTCAAGAATACCCCAAAGGCATAAGAAATTAAAAAAAGGATTAATATATGGAATTGCATTAAACTGAAGAGCTTCTGTGTAGCAAAGGAAACCTTCAAGCACCTCAAGAGAGTGCTGACAGAATGGGAGAAGATCTTTGCCAGCTACTCCTCTGTCAAAGGACTAATATTTAGAATACACAAAGAACTCAAGAAACTCACTGCCAAAAAATCAAATAACCAAATTTAAAAAAATGGGCAAGCGAACTGAGTAGACACTCCACAAAAGAAGAAATACAAATGGCCAATAAAATATGAAAAAAAAAAATTCAACATCATTAGCAATCAGGGAGATGCAAATCAGAATTACCCTGAGATTTCACCTAACCCCAGTTAAAGTGGCAATCATTAAAGACACAAACAATAATAAATGCTGGCAAGGATGTGGAGAAGTAGGGACTCTGATACATTGTTGATGGGATTGCAAATTAGGGCAATCACTTTGGAAAACAGTGTGGAGGGTCCTCAAAAGTATAGGAATGAACCTGTCATATGACCCAGCTATACCACTCCTGGGTATCTATCCAAAAGAATTGATAGTAATGGATGCATATGTATGTTTAGAGCAGCACAGTTCATAATTGCCAAAATATGAAGCAGCCACACTGTCAATAGATGGATGAATTACAAAATGGGATATACATACAATGGAATTCTACTTAGCCATAAAGAAGAACAAAATTATGTCATTTGCAGGGAAATGGATGGAACTTGAGAATATTATGCTAAGTAAGATTAGTCAGTCACAAAAAGTGAAAGGCCAAATGTTTCCCCTCATATTTGGAAGCCAGGGAGAAATTGGGACACAGGAGGAACTCCAGACAAAGGAGAAACCTTAGTGGAGTGAAAGAGAGGATAGGAAGACGCAAATAGGGAAACACTTAAATGGGCATGATGTACATACACAAATTTACCAATGCCAATCACAGTGTTGTGCTCAGAAATGTGGGTTGGGAACTGGGAGAGGACTCAGTGAGTACTGTGTGTATGTATGCCTCTATCACCTTTGTCATGATGTATGATTACAATGCACCAATTAAAAAAAAAGGACTTGAATAGACATTTCTCCAAAGATATATAAATGGTTAGTAAGCACATGAAAAGATGCCTTACTATATCATTCAGATGCATAACAATATTATGGGAATATAAATCAAAATCACAATTTTACTTTACATGTGTTAGTATGGATATAATCATAAAAATGGAAAATAACAAGTATTATTTAGGATGTGGAGAAATTAGAACTCTTGTATATTGCTGGTGGGAGTATAAAATGGAGCAATCACTGTGGGTATAAACCCACTCATAAGTTGGCATGGTAAAGGTAGACTTTTTAAATGTCATGTTGCCCTAGTGCAGTGAAATAATTCACAAGATGCAATCTTATTACTAACTCATCTGTTGGCACTCTTTTCACAGTTCATCCACAGATATTACCACTTTGGGTTATTTGTAAGGTACAAATGTTAATATTTAAGACACGGGCATAACAAACATAAGAGAATCACACACACGGAATACAAAGTTTTCATGATACTGAAATTGTATCCTTGTACTTTATTCAGTCCATATTTTGTAAAGCCCACTGTAATACAGATTGAGTAACTTAATCTTAAGTGCTTGGGACCAGAAGAATTTCAGATTTTGGAATATGGCCTCTACTGGTTGAACATTTATAATCTAAAAGTCCAAAATTTTAAAGACCATAAAATCTGAAATGTTCAAAAAGTTTCAGATTTTCAGGTTACAGATGTTCAATGTGTAGCAAAGTGCTTCCCCATTAGGGGGCAATGGAGTTGCAAAGTGTAAACATTTTTTCATTAGAATTACAATTCTCTTTTAATTTTCTGTTATACTTGTATAATTTATTTGTTCCTATAAAGCATTTGGCATTACAACTGGGGAGATCAGGGAATATAATTTGAGAGGAAGAGGCTGATGTTCAATAGCTTACTCCTCCTCCTCCTAT
The DNA here is from genome assembly GCA_004027655.1 of Graphiurus murinus. NCBI lineage: Eukaryota > Metazoa > Chordata > Mammalia > Rodentia > Gliridae > Graphiurus > Graphiurus murinus. The sequence continues at coordinate 290 of PVLC010011596.1, read as the reverse complement.
TGAAAGATCCAAACGGTCCCCAGAGGCCCTCTCTCTGTTCCAGAACTTACAACGAACCCAATCACTCGCAGGAGACACGTGTTGATGCAACTGCAGGAGGGAGGTTTTATTCAGAAACCAGCGCTGGGACCCAACTCAGGAGTTGAGTCCCGAGCAAGGAATTCAGGCATTTTTTATAGTCTAAAAATGCATAGTCACACAAGTGCAGGCATATTCAAGGGCGGGAAGTATGCACACACATGATTGAATTATTTAAACTTTTAAACACAGCAAACCTATAGAATTGGAAC
>PVLC010011595.1:0-46632 GCA_004027655.1 Graphiurus murinus | reverse complement strand
GGGTCCCGTTTCTTTCAATTTCACGGAATAGTTTGAGGAGTATTGGGATTAGTTCTTCCATAAATGTTTTATAAAATTCACTTGGGAGACCATCTGGCCCTGGGCTTTTGTTTGATGGTAAACTCTTTATTGCTGTTTCTATTTCTTTGATTTTTATTGGTTGATTTAAGTTTTCTATATCTTCTTGACTCAATTTAGGAGGGTTGTATGTATCTATAAATTCGTCAATTTCTTCCAGATTTTCCACTTTGTTGGAGTATAGTTTTTCAAAATAGTTTCTGATGATCCTCTGTATTTCCATACTGTCGGTGGTAATATCGCCTTTTTCATCTCTTATTTTGGTAATTTGGGTTGATTCTCTCTTTCTTTTGGTTAGGTTGGCCAATGGTTTATCGATCTTGTTTATTTTTTCTAGAAACCAGCTTTTGGATTTGTTGATCTTCTGTATTGTTTTTTTTGTTCTCTATTTCATTAATTTCTGCTCTGATGCGCATTGCTAATATTTTGTTTAGCAGTTTTGCATCTAAGTTTATCAGTGATATAGGCCTATAGTTTTCTTTTCTTGAGCTCTCTTTATTTGGCTTTGGTATTAATGTGATGTTGGCTTCATAGAATGTGTTTGGGAGGGTACTGTTTCTTTCTCTTTCAAAGAATAGTTTGAGGAATATTGGGATTAGATCTTCTATAAATGTTTTATAAAATTCACTTGCAAAACCATCTGGCCCTGGGTTTGTGTTTGATGGTAAACTCTTTATTGATCTCTCTATCCCTTTGATTGCTATTGGTCGGTTTAAGTTTCCTATATCTTTTTGACTCAATTTAGGAAGGTTATATGTGTCTAGAAATTTCTCCATTTCTTCTAGATTTCCCATTTTGTTGGAGTATAGTTTTTCAAAGTAGTTTGTGATGATTGTATTTCCACACTGTTAGTGGTAATATCCCCTTTTTCATCTCTTATTTTGGTAATTTGGGTTGATTCTCCCTTTCTTTTGTTTAGGTTGGCTAATGGTGTATCTATCTTGTTTATTTTTTCAAGAAACCAGCTTTTTGTTTTGTTGATTTTCTGTATTGTTTTGTTTTTTTTTATTCTCTACTTCATTAATTTCTGCTTTGATTTTCATAATTTCTTGTCTTCTACTATGTTTAGGGTTAGACTGTTCTTATTTTTCAAGGACTTTGAGCTGTATCATTAGGTTATTTATTTGGTGATTTTCTGTTCTTATGTGGGCACTCAGTGCTATAAATTTTCCTCTTAGTACTGCCTTCAAGGTGTCCCAGAGGTTTTGATATGTTGGTCTCTGTTTTTGTTGGTTTCTAGGAATCTTTAAATTTCTCCCTTTACTTCTTCTATGACCCATTCCTTGTTCAGCAGTGTGGTGTTCAGTCTCCATGTGTTTACATGGTTACTCTGAGTCTTCTTAGAGTTGATTTCTAGTTTTACTCCATTGTGGTCTGAAAAGGTGCAGGGAATTATGTTACATTTTTTGAATTTTCCAGTGCTCACTTTGTGGCCCAGAATGTGGTTTATTTTGGACAAGATTCCATGGGCAGCTGAGAAAAATGTGAATTCAGCTACAGTTGGGTGAAATATTCTGTATGTGTCTAATAGGTCCATTTGGTTTATGGTATTCTTTAGATCTGAGGCATCTTTACTGATCTTTTGTCTAGATGATCAGTCTAGTGATGTGATATGAGTATTGAAGTCTACCAGTATTATTGTATTGGGAACTATGTGTGACTTTATATCATGAAAAGTTTGTTTTATTAAAGTGGCTGCACCTATTTGGGGCATAAATGTTGACAATTGTTATTTCCTCCTGTTGCTGAATTGTTCCTTTTACTTGTAAAAAAATGACCTGTTTTGTCTCTTCTGATAAGCTTAGGCTTGAAGTCTAATTTATCTGATATCATAGTTTCTACTCCTGCTTGTCTTCGAGTTCCTTTGGCATGGATTACCTTACTCCATCCCTTCACCTTTAGTTTGTTGGAGACTTTGCTTGTAAGGTGTGTTTCTTGCAGGCAGCATTTAAATGGATTCTGGTTTTAAATCCACTTTGCCACTTTGTGTCTTTTTATTGGGGAGTTGAGGCCATTTATATTCAGTGTGATTATTGCGAGATGATTATTAATTCCTAACATTTCGAGTTTTGACTTCTGTTTGAAGTAGTGTTTGTTTTTCTTTGCTTAGTTGTTTGCTTCCTGGAAATTATTGTTTTTCTGGTTCTGACATTTACTTGTTAGTTCTTCTTTGTAGTTAATCTCTTTGAGTATTTTCTCTAATGCTGGTTTGGAAGACATAAATTCTTTCAGTTTCTGTTTGTCATGGAAGGTTTTTATTTCCCCGTCAATTTTGAGAGAGAGTTTTGCTGGGTAGGAGAATCTTGGCTGTAAGTTATTTTCTTGCTGAGTTTTGAATATGTTGCTCCAGCCCCTGTTGGCTTTCATGACTTGGTTTGGGAGGTCTGGAGTGATTCTAGCTGGTTTGCTTCTGCATGTCACTTGGTCTTTTACTTTTGTTACTTTTAAGATTCTCTCCTTGGCCTCTACATTAGTCAGCTTGATTATTATAGACATGTGACACATATTATACTAAATATATGTTAAATATTATCTATAATCAATTTTTCAACACTTAGATTTCCAATTGATTGTTCCAGTTCCTAACACATTTAAACATTTATTATCTGGTTGAATGAATGAATGAATGAATGAATGAATACAACAGGGAGTGGTCTCTGAGTTTATAGTTGTGAGGCTTCAAGAGGTAGAAGTGATGAATTTAGAAGATACACAAAAAGACTGTGGCAAAAATAGAAAAAAACTGAGTAACCAGTCAGCTGTGATGGTCTCTTCCAACAATTAATATACATAGACTCAAGGTTGAGTGGTGTCTAGAGACACCATGGCCATCAGGACAAAGTCCTTGTCATCAGGAAGTATATACTCAGAGCCAGGTATGAGTTTTATGACTCACATTTTCAGCTTCATTCTAGAGCTGTGTCCGTATAAAGCACAATGAACAACATACTATAGAGTTAATAAAGATTAGCATAATATGATTATGTGCGGTCTCCTTAAAATTTCATGAACTTTGAAATGTAGTTTGAAGACATCTGGAGATAGGATATGTTGTTCACAATCACATGGGGATACCATCACACTATTTTCTTCTTGGTGTGGTGCTTTGCTCATCAGAACTTATCAAAGCTACATCATAATGGTGGCTCTTAACTCAAGGCTGTACACCGGAATGTCTGAGGAGCCATAAAAACTCGGGATGCCCAGGTCATTTCAGTTATTCTAAAATAACTCACCTAACCTGTGGCTTTAAAAGCTCCACATCAGTTTTTTGTTTGTTTTTTTTTCTTTTCTTTTCTTTTTTTTGGTACTGGTGATTGAACCCAGGGGCATTCCACCTGGCAAGGGTATTCTACCTCTGAGCTACACCCGTAGTCCTATTTTTATTCTTTATTTTGAAACAGGTCTCACTAAATGTGAAGGATCTCACTAAGTAGCTGAGGTTGGCTGTGAATCTGTGATCTTCCGGTCTCAGCCTCCTAAGTACTAGGATTACAGGTGTGCAGCACCACACCTGGCTTCCATATCTATTCTCATGTGTATTCAAGGTTGAGAGTCATTGTTTGAAAGCCATGCTGCTGAATAAGAGTAAGTCCCACTGTTCTGAAGCATCCTGACTATTTGACCTCCTATTTTCAGAGCTCTGATCCAGACACATCTGGATCAGATGTCTATTTTGATAGTAACTGCATGAACACTCTTCCATTTTCTCTTCTGTTCTTATCCTTCAATTACTAATTCAGTCCTCAAAGCCCTCCAAGGAGCCTGCCCAGTCTGGTCCAGGGCCTATTCTCTCCTCTGCATGGTTACTAATTACTGTAGGCTATTATCATCACCTAAGTTAAAAATGATTCACTTTGTTTTTCTAGGTTTCCTTGGAATTTATCTGTATTTCATTTTTATAATACCTCATTGTATTCTTTTATAAACACTAAATAGATACTTATAGGGGTGTGTGTGCATTGAAAGCCCTCAGGAGATGTTTAAGGAGTGATTTGCAGTTATTTTGAAATTCTTTCATACAAATTTGAAACTATTTTAACTCAAAAGTTTAGCAAATTTTATTTGTATATGTCTATTTGTGTGTGTATCTTTTTGTCACCAAAGAAAATACAATGACACCATTTGACATTTTAAAATAATAATGTGGTAAATTTAGAGAAAGGGTTGAAATATCTCCCCTGAAGAACTCTAGAAGCAGTGGTCACTGAGTCACCTGAAGCCATGCTCAGCTAATTTAATCTTGAGGACTGGTACATTTATTATCCAAACCCTCCTTTCCAATAGGCTTGTGCCTGGAAGAACAGGAGGGGAGAGGTAGTTATCATGTTTTTTATGTCTTTGGGGCAGCTGTGTAACTGTCTTATAACGTGTACTCTCATTGGGTATAATTGAGAGAAAATAGGCCTCTGGCGCACTGGGGTTGGGGTAGATATTTTCTGGAAAGATCCTACTGATCTACAAACTCACATTTCTCAATCTTCACAACAATCAGTAGCACTTCCTTCCACTGAGAGTAGAAGAGTCTTGTGTTAGAGGCCCCCACTCTACCTTGAAGAAAATGGTGCTCAAATATTAGTCAATGCAGCATAGGACTCAAGGCTCCTCATTTGCATGATCATTTTAAGCCAAGGGGAGATGGAAGGAATCAAAGCATAATGCTTCCTAAAGGCCTTTGGCAATTGTGGAACTGCATGGGATAAACTGGGAGGGTTGATCACTAGAAGGTGAGGAGTGCTCATAAAATTACAACATAAATACCTAGTTAGGATCACCTTGCAAGTAACAAGAAACCCCAAATTAATGTCATATAGTCCCATAATGGCTGAAAATCTGGTTTCAATTTTTAAAACTGATTCTTTTAAATTAAAATAAATCAGTGAATAATACAAGGCAACAGAATTTTGTCTTTGGTTATACAAAGGAACAACATAATATCATATCAGGAAATGGATGTAACATAGACTTTTGTGTTAAGTCAGAAGGTTTTGCTTGGAAGAAAAGAGAGGTAGAGGGGATCATCATCTTGTTTGTGTTTGGGGGCAGCTTTGTAGCTGTCCTGTAAGGTGTAGACAAGGGGGAATAGTTGAGAGAAAACTGTCCCCTGACACACCAGGGATGTGGTAGATACTCCCTGGAAAGATCTTACTCATCAACAAGCTGATACCTATCAATCTCCAGAACAATTGGTTACTCTTTGCTCTTCTTACATTAGGAGAGTACTTTGTCTCAGGCACCCATGCAGCACTGAAGAGAATGGGCTCACATCTTAATCAAAGCAGTATAGAACTGGATAGCTCTCCATTTGCACTACAATGTTCAGCCAAGGAGAGAGGTCAGGAATTAAAGCATAGTGCTTCCTGAAGGCCTTTTCCCATCATGAAACTGAATGGGCTCAATTGGGAGGAGTAGTTAAACTCTTCAGAAGTTGAAGACTGCTTATAATGTCAAAACATCTAGTTCCTAGTCAGGTCACCTTGCAAGTTTTAAGAAATTTGACGTTAACTTTATATGATTCTGAAAAACAGTTTGCCATAATGCCTAAAAATCTGCATTCAATTTTTAACACTCATCTTTGTTAATTGCAATTTTAAATCAAGGAAGCACATAAGACAACAGAATCTTGTCTTATTCCCCTTATAGAATAGGTAATTAATAAGTACTTTACTGAGTGAGGAGATGGGTGAATTATTTCTCTACTCGATATTGATACATCTTTGAGAATAGGTAGAAGGAATACAAGACACATGATGGCAAAAAATGGATTTATCATGTTTGCAAAACATTAACGATCTTAGTGTATCTTTTCTACCTTTCTTCTGTGGTTTGTGACACTTCATTTATTGCCTTTTGTGCTTCTTCACCTGTTACAGGGTTCACTGACATTAAGCAGGGAAAAACTTCTTAAACTAGAAAAACCTATTGTTTTAAAGGTTGTGCCAAGAGATGAGACCATAAGTGGAGTCTGATCTTCCCTATGGACTTCTGCTCTGTTTTTTATTCAATCTGCATCCCAGAACACCAGAGACTGTAATTTACTTTTGAATAAAACCAAGGCAAATGTGGACCTCATTTATCTGGCCTTTGAAGAATGATTAGGAGTCCTGTTAGTCATCGTCGTCATCATCATCATCATCATCATCATCATCATCATCATCTCTGTTTCTGGCACTATCTGACCACCCTCTCTGTGTATCATGGATTCCTTTTGAGCTATGATTATAGTAAACTTTTCTCAGTAATTTTATCAGTAATTTCTAGCAATAAAATTCATACCAAGTGTTTTCTTTGTAATAGTGTATAATAAACATTATATTATGAATATAAATAAATATCTTTCCAAAAATATGTGATTTCTTTTAGCACACTTAGGAGAAGCAAGAAAATGGAATTGTAGAGAACTGGAAAGCATTGTTGAATATTTTAGTCACTGATTTTGGGGACCTGTTTTAGATTCCCAGTATGTTTCTTAAGATAGGTGGGAAATAGTCCATTTTGACTTTGTTCATTTATTGGAAAGTATAGTTATAGTTTACCTATAAGAAAGAAATTACAAAGAAAAAGTTTTAGTTCTTATTTCCCAATTTTTACCCCTTTGATTTCCTTCTCTAACATGTGCTGCCATGCCAGCTCCACCCAATCCTTTTTTAATTTTTTTGTTTTGAAACAGGGTCTCACTACATTAATGAGGCTGGCCTTGAACCTGTGATCCTCCAGTCACAGCTGTCTAAGAACTGGGAATACAGGGATGAGCTATCACACCTGGCTGAATTATTTAACCCTTGAAGACAAGGGCCAAGACTTCCTCACTGTGGCCTCTCCCTGTAGTGGCTCTTACCTTAAGAGGATGACCCAAACAAAATAAGGGCAACTGAAATGAATAGACACTTCTCAAAAGAAGAAAAACAAATGTCCAACAAATATATGAAAAGATGTTCGATCTCATTAGCAATCAGGGGAATGCAAATCAAAACTATAGTGAGATTCCATCTAACACCAGTTAAAATGGCAACCATCAGCCAGGTGTGGTATTGCATGCCTGTAATCCCAGTATGTAGTAGGCTGAGACAGGAAAATCACAGATTTGAGGACAGCCTCAGCAAGTAGTGAGACTCTCATCAACCTGTTGAGACCCTATTTCAAAATAAAGTAAAATAGGGCTGGAGGTGTGGCTCATATGTTATATGCCCCTGGATTCAATCCCTAGTACAACAACAGCAATAACAAGAATGACAACAACAAAACCAGCAATCATTAATGCAAATAAGAATGAGGCAAGGATGTGGGGAAATGGGAAGTCCTATACACTGTTGGTGGTGTTGTAAATTAGTATAACCACAATCAATATGGAGGTTCCTCAGAAGACAAGGCATGGAGACATCTTATGAGCTAGCTATACCACTCCACAGTATCTTTCTGAAAGGATTAGAGTCAAAATACTATAGTAATATATGCATACTCATGTTTTAATTTTTTTTATTTCTTGTAGTAGTAGGGATTGAACTCAAGGGCTTTCTATCTCCAAGCTATACTCCTAGACCAATTTTATTTCTTATTTTGAAACAGGATCTGCTAAGTTGCTGAAGTTGGTCTTGAACCTGAGATCCTCCTGTCGCAGCCTCCCAAGTACTGGGATTATAAGGGTGTGCCATCACACCTGGCTCATACTCATATTTGTTTGTTTGTATGTTTGTTGTGGTCCTGGCTATTGAACCCAGGTATCACCTCCCACGCTCGACCCCTGCCCGCGGGGGTCCAGAGAGAGAGACGACAATAATGGTTGCTAGTTCAAGCTTCTTTATTGTTCTCTTCTAACAGGAAGAGAGCTAAGCTTATAAGCCTAACAGCAAGGGGAGGGGGAAACTTGGGACCAATCGTAGATGTGATCATGAGGCTACTGCATGCCCCTCTCTAGTTCTCCTATGCATGCACTATCTGTCCATGAGCTGTGACGTACTGGTGCATGCGCCCCGACGTGATACAGCCCTCCTCCAGGAAGGTTATCACCTGTCAGTCATCCAGCAGTCAGCTGCCTCTGGCACCTTGCCAGGCACCATCTTGGGCTAGGCCTCCCCGGGCCTGCCGGGTAAGACCCCAACACCCAGGAACATGCTACCTCTGAGCTACACCTTCAGCCTGATTTTATTTTTATTTTGAAACAGGGTCTCAATAGGTTGATGACAGTCTCACTACTTGCTGAGGCTATCCTCAAACCTGCTATCTTCCTGTCTCAACCTCCCAAATACTGAGATTACAGGCATGGACCACCATGCTTGTCCTTATAACAGCACAGTTCACAATAACCAAATTATTCAAACAACCTAGGTATTTTCAACAGATGAATGGATACAGAAAATGTGTTACATATATACATAGAGTTCTAACCAGCCATAAAGAAGAACAAAAATGTGTCATATTCAGGAAAATGAAATGATAGAATTAGAGAATATTAAGCTAAATGAGATCGGCTAGTCTCAGAAAGTCAAGAGTCCTATGTTTTCTCTCACATGTGGAAGCTAGGGAGAAAATAGGAAACGCAAGGGACTCTAGATAAATGAGGAGAGAGACCAGGAGAAGAGTGGGAGGGATTGTGGGAGGGAGGAGGGGAGGAGAAGGAGGAGGCTTGAGGAAGGAAATAGTATAAATAATACTAAGTCCATATATGAAAGTATCACTACCAATCTCACTAACATGTACAGGGAGGGAAGAAGGAGGGCAGGGAGGGATGCCAAAGGAAACACACCAGGTGCTGTGTGCATCACTTTGAACCTCACTGTGATGTATAATTACAATGCACAAATACAACTTTTACAATAACTGAAGAAATGTAATGGAGACCTTATGGAGCAATTAGGATGAAATCTCCCTTTTTCTCAGTCCCATGGGTGTTAATAATGTGTTCTACGGTCTTAGGGAACAGGGGTTTGTTATCATAATGTGAGTAATGTGCTACCATTTGTTTGACCCCGATCATTTCAAGTCGAAAGAAAATGGAATTGAATAATGTAGATATGATGAAGTCTTTAAAAGTAAAAAAATTAGCCAGGCATGGCAGTGCATGCTTGCAATCCCAGTATTTGGGAGGCTGAGAAAGGAGGATTGCACATTTGCAGCTCGCCTCAGCTACTTAATGAGGCCCTCAGCAACTTAGTGAGACCCTGTTTCAAAAATAAAGAATAAAAAATGTAGAAACTTATTAGATTTCTTGGTCTCAAAATAAAAAAAAATAATTGAAGCATACTACAAATTTTAATTTCTAAGCAAGTAAACATCAGTCTTTGTAGTCCACAAAAAAAAAGTCTCTAAAGTCCTTCTTTTTATTAAAGTGGAGAAGGTCCTGGGGCCCAAAGGTGAGATGGCCACAGTGGTCCCAGTTGTAACCCGTTCATGTGACCTCACAAGGAGCCATCGTGAGGGAGGCTCCAGGATTGGCTCTATAAGGCCCTTGCTGCTGCTGGGTTTTTATCCATTAGTAGAGGGAGCTCTTGGCGGTGACCTGTCAGACTCCAAAATAGCATAGCGATTTGGCAATTTAGTGGCTTTGGATCTGATTTGTTGGTTTGGGCTTTTGATTGTGTGTGTGTGTGTGTGTGTGTGTGTGTGTGTGTGTGTGTGTGTGTGTGTGTTTGTTCGTTTGGTTTTGTTATTTTGCTACACTTTTGTTTGTTGGTTTGTTGTTGTTTTGTTTTTTTAGATAGCATTGTTAGTTGCTATTGCAGCTTTCATGGACAGTGGTAGGAGAGAGAGTAGAGAGGCCTGGCCAGGCCTCGCAGCCAGCTTGGCCTCTGAGGAAGTCTTCATGGGCAATTATGTAGTCCTGAGGGACATTGGCAAGGGAGAGCCTGGCCAGGTCAAACTGACTCACCATATCCTCGCCAGGACCCAGGTGTCTGTGAAGGCCTTGCCTTTGTTTAGGGACACTCCTTCTTTTGAGTCGAAATTGCTATCCTGAGGGCAGTGCAGCATCTGAACCTCGTCCACCTGTTCGAGACCATAGACACGGATGACATTGTCTATGGAGTACTTGAGCTGAGGCAGGGCGGGGGCTGTGATGCTACATCAGGGAGTCTGGTAGCTTGGAGGAAGAGGAGGCCCCAGCCATGAGGCCCCAATAAAGATGCTGCCTGAATGTTGCTGGTTCGAACCTCTCTTTATTATCTCTCTCTCTCTCTCTGGGATCAAGGGCACTACACAAGCAGTAACAAACACAGCACAGAAGTCGTCTCTCCAAATAGTGCCTTTCCAACAGACTCCCAATAACCCCTCTCTCTAGCAATCCGTCTTCCACTGGTAGGTTGTGAGTTCAGTGTGTCGCTTCCACAAGAGAGGCATCCTGCACAGAGACCTGAAGCCACATAACACCCTCCTGGACTCGGAAGGGAATTTCAAGGACACTGATTTGGGGCTGAGTTGCCCCTTCAAGGTCCGGGCACTGTCTGCAGCACCACTGGCTACTGTGTCCCAGAAGTCTACCAGGGCCTAGGGTATGGCCCAGAGGTAGATCTCTGGAGCCTGGGAGTCATCCTCTATTTCATGCTTGTAGGCTGTGTTCCATTCACTGGCACCATCTGGGAGCAGCTGCAGAAGAAGGCACAGCAGGAAAGGTACTGAGTGCCCCTCACATCACCATCCAGCCATGATTCATCATCAGCTGTCTGCTGACCATTTACCCTGAAGTGAGGGCCACCGTGGACACTCCTCCTGTCTCCTGATGCTCAGGGCCACCCAAGTGAAAGAACGCTTCTCTCTGCCTTGACCAATGTACACTCTGCAAGGAAACTGGACACACACACACACACACACACACACACACACACACACAAGAGAACACCCTAAGAAAGTTCGAGGTTCCTGTGAGGAGCTATCAGGCCCCTCCCCAGCACCTCTCCTGGCAATTGGCCAGGCTGATTTGTTTGACAATTCAAGGGGACTGTGCTCCAAAGCCCCTGAGGGGCCCACCCAGGGTTGAAATAACAGTGGCGGGGGTACAATCTTCAGTTCCTTGTCCACACTGGGGCTGAACATTCAGCGGTAACCATTCCAATAGCCCCCCTCACTAACTAATATGTCGACATAATTGAAGCAATAGAAAGGTCTCTCAGCAGATGTTTTTCACCCCCTGAAAATGCACCCTAGGGGAAAAGTTATTTATCAATTCCTATTTATGCAAGACTATCCAGTTCCACTGCTGGGCTAGGACCTTCCCAGCAAACTCAGAGCAACCATCACCTTTTCAGATGAGGGTAAAATGAAGTTGTCAGGGCCAACCTGTCAGGTAATTTGCTTCCTGCAAATGCTCCAAAAAGAAGAGTGGAGACTATTTGAGGAGTAAACGGGGGTTCTATCAGCCCAGAGGTTGCAGCCTGGTGGCCCACTGTATGGGCTGTGGACAATCCACCTGGAATACTGAAATTCCAGGCACCAGTAGTTATTATTCACCCTTTTATCATTATATAATGTCTTTATTTTTTGTAACAGTTTTTGAATTAAAGTATATTTTTTCTATTAGTTGTATAGACATTCCTGCCATCTTTTTGTTGTTATTTGCATATCTTTTCAATACTTTCAAATTATTCATGTTCTTATATCTACAGTAAATCTCTTATAGATACAATATTGTTGGATTCTGCTTTCATCCATTCTTTCAATCTAGGTCCTTTGAATGAGGAGCTGAATCCATTTACAAGTAGAGTAATCACAGAAAGGGAAGAAATTCCTATTGCATTTTTTTTTTTTTGCAGTACTGGGGATTGAACTCAGGGGCATTTTACCTCCGAGCCACACCTCCAGCCCTATTTTTTATTCTTTATTTTGAAACCAGGTCTCACTAAGTTGCGGAGTGCCTCACTAGGTAGCTGAGGCTGGCCGCGAACCCGGATCCTCCAGTCTCAGCCTCCCAAAGCTGGGATTACAAGCGTGTGCCACCACGCTCGGCTTCCTATTGCATTTTTATTATTTGTCTTCTGCATGTCATATAACTATTTCTTGTCCTTTATTCCTTCCTTTGCTTTGTATTGTGTGGACATTTTGTAGTGACATGTTTTGATTCCCTTCTTATTTCTTATTTATATTTTATAGTTTCATTATGGTTACTATGGGATTTCATAAAATATCAAAGATTAATAAAAATATCTTAAACTGATTCCAAGTTAATTTCACTCTGCCCCCTTTATGTTCCTGATGTCACAAATGGCATCCTTATATATTGTGTCCAATTAACATAGATTTGTCATTATTTCTTTTTTGTATGTGTGGTACTAGGGATTGAACCCAGGTTCATTCTACGTCAGAGCTACACCCCCAGTCTTATTTTTATTCTTTATTTTGAAACAGGGTCTCACTAAGTTGCAGAGAGCTTCACTAAGTAGCTGAGGCTGGCCACGAACCTGTGATCCTCCTGTCTCAGCCTCCCAAGTACTGGGATTACAAGCGTGTGCCATCATGCCCAGCTTGTCATTATTTTTTTTTTCGGTACTAGGGATTGAACTCAGGGGCATTCTACCTCCAAGCTATACCCACAGCCCTATTTTTTATTCTTTTATTTTGAAACCGAGTCTCACTAAGTTGCGGAGTGCCTCACTAGGTAGCTGAGGCTGGCCGCGAACCCGAATCCTCTGGTCTCAGCCTCCCGAATGCTGAGATTACAAGCGTGCGCCACCACGCCCGGCTGTCATTATTTCTTAATGCTTTTGTCTTTTATATTAAAAAGTGGATGTACACAGAAAAGTTACAATATTGTTGCATTCATATATTTACTATTACCAAGAACTTTATATTTTCATATGGTTTCAATTAATTGTATGTCAAGTATGAGAGAGAGAGAGAGAGAGAGAGAGAGAGAGAGAGAGAGAGAGAGAGAGAGAGAAAGAGAAAGAAACCATCTATGTCAGTTCATTATAGTACTAACGGAACACTACACAGCCCCTGACTCTACCTGAAAAGTATTTGAAATAGTCTCATTTTTGTGGTCGCTAAAATAACTTCATTAACATGGGTTTTATTAATAAAGTTACCCAGATAATTTAATGGGTATGAACCTATTACGTTTCAGCAAGCTTCCACAGAGCCTTTCTTGGCAAATTATTTCCTGGATATGCAAGTATCTGTCTTTTAGGCTGACCAGAATTGTCCCTAATAGTGTCCCTAATAGTCCCTGATAGCTGACTTCATATTCTCAATCTGCTTGAGGTATTCTGATCGTAATTTGAACTTGCTAAGGATCATGCAGTCAATTGAGTTCTTCACTTAATGTTCAGTGAAGATTAGGTCAGCAAGAGAGTGCAGTTGAGGTCTTTGTTTAATATTCAACACGGATTAAGCCAGTAAGAGTGCTGTGGGCAAATATGAGATGTGTGTAATCACTGGTGGCTTTTGTTGAATTGCAACATGTTCTAGCCGGCCAATGATCTCAGTTACCAGCCCTGCCTTCAATCTCTGTTTCCTACATGTGAAACCTTGGAAGATTTGAACTTAGCTCATAGAATCCTTGTACCGTGTGTGTGTGTGCGTGTGTGTGTGTGTAGCTCTATGCAACTTTATCATATGCATACATTTGTGTAAAAAACAGCACAGTCAAGATATGGAACTGTTCCTATACCATAAGCCCCCCTCTTTCTAAACTTTATTTTTGGTGCTGGAGATTGAACTAATGGTCATTCTATCTCTGAGCTACACCTCCAGCCCTATTTTTATTTATTTATTTATTTATTTATTTATTTATTTATTTATCTATTTATTTATTTATTTTTGCAGTACTGGGAATTGAACCCAGGGACATTCCACCTCTGAACTACACCCTCATATTTATTTTTATTCTTCATTTTAAGTTGTGGAGGGTCTCATTAAATAGCTGAAGCTAGCTGTGAACCTGTGATCCTCCTGTCTCAGCCTCCCAAGTACTGGGATTAAAAGTTTGTGCCACCATGTCTGGCTTGCTAGTCTTTTTGACCTATCATGTATAGCTTGTATTTTCCTCTTATCAAGGTTGTATCCATTATTTAAATACTTTTTTTTGTGGTAGTAGGGGTGGAACCCAGGGGCCTTCTACCTCTGAGCTATACCCCCAGCCCTATTTTTATTCTTTATTTTGAAACAGGGTCTCACTAAATTTTGGAGGGCCTCACTGAGTAGCTGAGGTTGGCCTCACACCTGCGATCATCCTGTCTCAGCCTCTCAAGTACTGGGATTACAGGTATGCACCACCATGCCTGGCTCCCCCAAATATTTCTTATATACAGCGTATTTCTTTGATATTAATTCAACAATTCTGTTTTGGTCAATTTTAAGTTACCAATAGGAACTATCATCTCACAACAGTCCTAAATATTTTCCAGTGTGTTCTAGAGCAGAGAAGGGTTGACCTTAGCATAGTACTGGGAATATATGATTGCCCATCTCTTTATCTTTCCCTCTGGTCTAATACAACTTTGTATGAGGGGCATGCACTAAGGAAATGACATTTAGGTCATGGTTGAGTAAGCACTGGGCTCTATTTTCTTTGATGCCCAATGCCCTTTCTTTCTTTCTTTCTTTCTTTCTTTCTTTCTTTCTTTCTTTCTTTCTTTCTTTCTTTCTTTCTTTCTTTCTTTCTTTTTTAAAGTACTGGGGATGGAACCCAGGGCCTGTAAGCTATACCCACAGCCCCATTTTACTTTTTTTTTGAAACATGGTCTCACTATCTGCATGTAGTGGTGCACGTTTGTAATCCCAGTACTTGGGAATCCGAGTAGGAAGATCGCAGGTTTGTAGCCAGGCTCAGCTACTTGGTGAGGCCCTCCACAACTGAGTGAGACCCTGTTTTAAAAATAAAGAATAAAAAAATAGAACTGGAGGTAAAAGTCGAAGGTAGAATGCCCCTGGGTTCCATCACCAGTAACACAAGTGATCCTCCTGTCTCAGCTTCCCAAGTGCTTGGATTATAATCGTGTACCACCACACCAGGTTCTCAATGTCCTTCTATTTACTCAGCCTCTCTTTTGCTACTCTATGCCATTCAGTAGACTAGGGTCAGTCGCCACTCTTTATCTTTTTGTCATACTCTCTAATTTCTTTCTCTTTTTTTGGGATAGAATTGGAAAACATTATGTTAAGTGAGATTAGTCAGTCACAAAAAGTTAAAAATTGAATGCTCTCCCTAATATGTGGAAGCTAGGGAGAAAATGGGACATAAGAGGGACTCCAGAGGAAGAAGGAGAATCCTTAGGTGAGTAAAGAATTTGACTTAACGGAAGGTGATGGAGAGAGGGGGACACTCTAATGAGCATGATGTACCTTCATGAACACATCAGTGTCAATCCCTAAACTGACCTTGAGAAGGAGGGAGGAGGATGGAGTGGAGCGGGAATTGGGGAAGGGTTAAATGAGAAATGTATATATGTATGCCTTTACCTATACTAGCTTGTACCTAATAAAGATGTGCGATTACAATGCACCATTAAAAAATAAATTAAAAAAAGATTAGAAACTAATAACATGTCAGGATTACGATATGCCTATGTCCAGTTTATTCCATGTTTCTTCCTGAATTGGTTCAAGGCTGCCACATTGGTAAGATCACAGAGATGACTGCATTCTTTCTTTGTTTTATCATATGTCTCATCAGATAAATTTATCCCATTCCTGAGGATGTTCTCACTGGTTCCTTGATTCAGAAATTGTCTGCCAGGTCTCTGAGGTTCATAATTCATTTGTATGCTGAGGGTCAAACCCTGAAACTTTAAATATCCCTATCAGGCTTTCAATTATTTACTTATTTATACACTTGTATATACTCATGTTATTTTATTCCATATCTAATAAATTATTAATACCATTATTTATTATATGAATTAAATGGTCCCTTTAAACATCAGTGAATGTGCCTCAAACTGGCTTCAGTATCCTTTTGATACATCCCCAATTTTTTTTTTAGCATTCTCTTCCTTTCTGGAACATTAAGCCAGGTTCATCTTGGACATTGATTGCTCCCTAGCCCTGGAATCAGCCATTTCCTTAAAGACCCTTGTTTTCCACAGTGGAAAATGTTATTTCTAAGCCAAAATCTAGGTGTGCTCATTGCTATTAGAATGTTGCCTGCCATGTCAGTGGAGAGATATAGGAAACATGTGGATTCATGGACACACACACAAACACAATTACAATTGTCTGTCATCTATCTAGCAAAATATGAATTTACACTGAAATATCCCACTGCGGTCTTGTTTCACAGGATTCATCCCAGTCAGTTTTCTCCCTTTCTGAATCATATCCCTTCCTCAACAATGACAAAATGCGCTTCCATTATGTTTGTATATTTACATATTTAACCAATTTTTGTAGAATTTACTTCCATCTATCCCTTCTATTTCATGGAATAGTTTGAGGAGTATTGGGATTAGCTCTTCTAAATATGTTTGATAAAATTCACTTGGAAAATCATATGTCCCTGGGCTTTTGTTTGATGGTAAACTTTTTATTGCTGTTTCTATTTCTTTGATTTTTATTGGTTGAATTAAGTTTTCTATGTCTTCTTGACTCAATTTAGTAAGGTTGCATGTATCTAAAAAATTGTCAATTTCTTTCAGATTTTCCATTTTGTTGGAGTATAGTTTTTCAAAATAATTTATGATGATCCTCTGTATTTCTGCACTGTTTTTCTGTGTAGGAGAATCTTGGCTGCAAGTTATTTTCTTTAAGAGTTTGGAATATGTTACTCCAGCCCCTCCTGACTTGGTTTGGGAGGTCTGGAGTGATTCTAATTGGTTTGCCTCTAGATTCCACTTGGCCTTTTACTTTTGTTGTCTTTAGAATTCTTTCGTTGGCTTCTACATTAGTCATCTTGATTATTATGTGGCATGGTGAACCTCTTCTTTGATCTTGTCTGAAGGGGGTTCTATGTTTCCTGCACCTGTGTGTCAACTTTTCTATATTTGGAAAATTCTCTGATATTACTTCTTTGAAAAGGTTGTTTATTCCATTAGTATCAACTTCTAATCCCTCTTCTATGCCTATTATTATTAGGTTAGCTCTTTTAAAATTGGCCCATATCGCATCAATGTCGTATTCATACTGTCGAATTTTTTTTCTAGATTATGTATAATGGATTCATTTTTGGAATGATCATCTTCTAGGAGTGATATTCTGTTTTCCATGTGGTCTAATCTACTGTTTATAGTTTGTTTTGATGTCTTCTATTATTGCATCGTTCACATCCTTCACTTCCCTCAAGGCTTCTCTATGATTCCTGCCCAGGGTGTCAGCTTCTTTGTTTATTTGTTCCTTTACTTCTGTCCAGCTCTCTCTGCATTCTTTCTGGAAGTTTTGTAACGTTTTTATTATTAAAGATCTGAATTGATCTTCTGGTAAGCTCTGCCATTCAGTGTCGTTGAGTTCTGATATTGGGGAGTTGTGTTGACTCATTGTTTCTTTGGTATTCTTCCTTCCCATGGTTTCCCTGTCCTTAAATTTATAATTTTGCTGCTTTTGCATGCTTTGTCTGAATTTATAGGTTTCTAATTTTTATTTTCTCTCTGTGAATGGTATCTTGTACTGAGTTGCAATTATTCTGGTACTTCTTCTTCCTTCTCTACTGGTGTCTTTGGTGGGTTTCAGGTGTTGACTTCTAGGGTCTAGCAAAAGCTAACAAAGCAACCAATCCTCCAAACAAACATAGATAAATTGAAGCAATTCAAAGTGAAAACAGAGTAAAAACAAAACAAAACAAAACAAAAAGCCCAGAAAACAAAACCAACAGTGAAAAACAGAATAAAAATCCCTGCAGGTTTGTATGAACAGACCTGATTTGGCCTCTGCAGACTTTTGGGTAGATCCCTGCTGCTGTGGGTGACAGACAAAATGGCGGCTGACAAGATGGCGGCTGCCACTGCTGTGCACGCGCTGGCTCCCCCGTTCTCCCTGGTCTGCTCTCTGGGTTCTGACCAACTGCCCCTATTGCTTTACTCACTTTTCTGCTGCTTTTCTTCTCTTTCCTTCCATCAAGAAGCCGCTCCTGCAGCAGTTTTGATTCAAGCTCTGCAATGCAATTGATCTCTGCTCCAGCTCTGTAGGGAGAGGTGAGCTGGGATGGCCCCATGTGGGCTTAAGCTGGTCATACCACTCGTTCTGGTCACTGTCAAAGGTGCCTCGATATGCCGCCTGGGTAGGATGTGGAGTTCAGGAGTCACTCACTCCACCCCTGGTTGCTGGGAATGCAGAAGGTTGTTATATATTTCTTTGTCAGTAGACCTCACCCTGGGGGCTGGCTCAATGGCAGCCACCATTCAGTGGCGTGGTGCCGTGGCCACACAGACGGGCTTCTTTGCTCTTCCTGGTCAGCCTTCCGGATTCTGATCAGCTGTATTTCAAGTACCAGAATTTGATAACAGTTTGATGAAAAGTGATTCTCCAAAGAAGGGGGGCATCTGGGAGCTACTGCTAGACAATATTCAGTGACGGGGTTTGGTCATGACCAAGTTCAATTCCAAGGGATCTAGTTCCTTGTACACACACTTACATGCTTCACAACCTTGAACAAGTCACAAAATACCTTAGGACCTTAGTTTTAGTATTCCAGATAGGCAATTGGCAAAACATGGAGATAATGCGGGTAACTATCTCTAGTGACAAAAAAAACCAGATGATGTATGTGAAGTGTTTAGGACACAGACCATGGAGCATATAGTGAGGAATTGATAAACGTTAGGAATTATTTCAGATATACATTATCCCTAGTCATCAGGAAGCAAACACTGGTGTTGAAGTTTGGTTTCCAGCATTATTATTATTATTATTATTCTTTTGCGGGCCTGAGGATTGAACTCAGGGCCATTCTACCTCTGAGCTACACCCCTAGCCCTATTTTTTTATTCTTTATTTTGAAACAGGGTCTCACTAAGTTGTGGAGTGCCTCACTAGGTACCTGAGGCTGGCCACAAACCCGGATCCTCTGATCTCAGTCTCCCAAATGCTGGGATTACAAGGGTATGCCACCATGCCCAGCAGTTTCCAGCATTATTGACTCCCAACTTTTACATTTTCGAAAATAAAACCATAGACATCTTTTATAAAGGCGTAACCATGCAATCTTGTTGTCATCACTGTGCAGTAATTTACAAAGGACTTTATGAAGGCCTTGTTCTAACAGTGCCTTTGTCATCACAGGAGAAACATGAGGGAAGTGCTGCAGTGACTGAAGGAAAATCTCTCTTTCCTGGTTGCCCTTAGAATTTGCTTTCTCATCTTGTTTGTTTTGTCCAGGAATACAGAAAACCAAATGAGCCCGTTTTATACTTTCAAGGGTCAAAGATACAGGGCAGGAATAGGGAAATGTCATCAACATTGGTTAGTTGTGGCATGCACATTTTCTCTTGTGCAGATGGACTGAAAGGTCCTTAGTTGAGAGTCTCGACTTTCTTGGAAAGTTCATATTAGTAAGAGAAAACTATTTGGATTTTGGCTAATGTACAAATTTGGTTTCAGGTTCTAGCCCTTATTGATTTTTTTTCCCTGTCAGGGACAGCTGTTGCTTTTCTATTTGTCTTGAGGTGTGAGTTGTTTTTTGCTTGACTTTTTGCCTGTCGAGACCTACATGCTGCTGATGTTGCATGCGTGGGCACCCAACTTCTTTGTTTGGAGTTCCAAAAATATTACTAGACAGAAATGTAGGTTGGAGTTCTCTTTTATATGATGTCCTAAACTTTGCCTTTTCTTAGGGACCTGAGGGTTAGGGAGGCCGTTATTTTCATATCTATACCTTTTAACTGCCTTTGGGGGTGATCTGGATCTTGAGAAGGTTGTCTGTTTGGTACTCTCTTTTGATATGGTTAAGTTGTAAAGGCCTTAATTGGTTTTGTTTATGTTACTTTATAGGTACCCATGGTTTATAAGATAATAAAGCAACAGGATGACTGTGGCGAGGAATCATATTACTCT
The DNA here is from genome assembly GCA_004027655.1 of Graphiurus murinus. Classification (NCBI taxonomy): domain Eukaryota; kingdom Metazoa; phylum Chordata; class Mammalia; order Rodentia; family Gliridae; genus Graphiurus; species Graphiurus murinus. Next base: position 26,646 of record PVLC010011595.1, on the reverse strand, counting down.
TATCTTAGCTGAATATGTATAATAAGATATTGGAAGAAGCATTTGGAGAAACTACATTGTGGGTACAGGGTTTCAGATTGGAGTGATGGGAATATTTTGGAACTAGAAAAAGGTGGTGGTTGTATAGCACCCTAAGTGTACCTAAATCCCACTGATTTGTCACTTTAAAATGGTTCATTTTGTTACTTGCAGGAAAATGGATGGAAATGGAAAATATTATTCTAAGTGAGGTTATTCAGTCACAAAAAGTGAAAGGCTGGATGTTTTCTCTCATATTTGGAAGCTAGGGAGAAGTCGGGTCACAGGAAGGACTCCAGACAAGGGAGGAGAAACCCTAGTGGAGAGATGGAGGGGACTTAGGGAAGGGAGGTGGGGAGGGGGAGGGAGATGGATGAGGGAATTACTTCCATGGACATGATGCAGATACACAAATTTCTCAGTGTCAATCACAATGTCGTGCTCTGGAAGGGTGGAGGAGGGCTCACCCAGTGCTATGTGCACATATGCCTCTATCACTCAGAACTTCATCATGTTGTATGATCACAGTGGACCAATAAAAAGAAAGAAAAATAGTTAATTTTGTCTTATGTGAATTTTATCTCTATGCATATTTTAATTTTAAGTGATACATAAATTGTACACATTAATAGAGTATGATGTGATGTTTTTTTTTGTTTTTTTTTTGTTTTTTTTTTTTTTTTGCGGTACTGGGGATTGAACTCAGGGGCATTTTACCTCCGAGCTACACCCCCAGCCCTATTTTTTATTCTTTATTTTGAAACTGGGTCTCACGAAGTTGCGGAGTGCCTCACTAGGTAGCTGAGGCTGGCCTCGAACCCGGATCCTCCGGTCTCAGCCTCCCGAATGCTGGGATTACAAGCGTGCGCCACCACGCCCGGCTCTGATGTGATGTTTTGAGACATGTTCAAATCTGGGTAAGTATACCTCTCATCTCAAGTATTTATGCTTTCTTTGTGATAAAAACATTCAAAATTCTTTATGACTATGTCTTTCTTTTCTAATCCTCCTTAGTCATTCATTTGGACTCTGCTCTTTTAACTGATGTTACCCTTATTTCTGAATATCTAAATTACCAATTCCAGTGTCAGAGACACTTCTCCCCATCTCTCTCCCCTTAGTCTCATTATTCTTTTCTAGCCTCAATTCTTCTCTCAACTTAGATGGAATTAATTTTTTTAAAAAAAGTCTCCATATGAATGAGATCATGTGGTATTTGTTTGTGTGCCTGGCTTATTTTAATTAACACTGTCTTCTAGTTCCTTCTATGTTATCACAAATGACCACACTTCATCCTTTTATATGGCTGTCATAAATATAATAGAAAATAGGAATCATATGATTATTTCAGTAGTAGCAGAAGAGTTTGTGATAAAATTCAGCATCACTTCATGATAAAAGTCCTGATACATTAGGTATAGAAGGAGCATACTGCAACACAATAAAGGTATATATGACCAACCTATGGTCAACATCATGCTGAATGTGGAAACTGTGAAAACATTTCCTCTAAGATCAGGAACAGGACAATGGTGTCCACTCTTACCAGATGTATTCAATATGTGACTTGAAAATTTAGTCAGAGCAGTTAGGCAAGAGAAATACATAAAAGGAAAACAAATAGGAAAAGGGAAAGCCAAATTATCCCTATTGGTAGATGATAAGATCCTCTTCTTTGAACACCCTGAAGACTCTGCTGGCCAGCAGAGGGAAGGGATCGGGGCCCACTCCACTGCCCAGCTGGAAGGTGCTCCTCTCTGTGCACAGAAGACTCCCTGGCACACACAAATCCTTCTGCCATGCCTGGGTGGGCTGGGTGCGCTGGGGAGTGAGTACAGGAGTCAGAATAGGTTAGCCACTTACATGTTACCTTGAAAATTCTAGATGAAAAAACACATAGTTTAGAAAGAAGAAACGTACTCATACCAAAGCTGTGCGTACAGAGGTGGGGAAGGTGGTAGGGAAAGCACTGTGTACATGTTGAGGGGTAGTGAATTGGGCAGGAGAGTTACAACGTGGAACCTGGAAGAACTTAAAACTTTATGCTTCTTCTGAGCATGCCAGCAAAGTGCTCACTATTAAAATGTGAGAGATAGCCGGGCGTGGTGGTGCACCCTTGTAATCCCACTACTGGGAGGCTGAGATCGGAGGATCTGAGTTGGTGACCAGTCTCGGCTACTTAGTGAGGCCCTCTGCAACTTAGTGAGACCCTGTTTCAAAATGAAGAACAAAAAATAGGACTGGGGGTGTAGCTTGGAGGTAGAATGCCCTTGGGTTCAATCCCCAGTACCACACACACACACAAAAGTGAAAGAACCCCAGAAACCTTTGGGAAGACACCTAATATCATTTAAAATTATGGAGGAACCACTGGTGTAAACCAAGACATGAGTGCATGTGTACATTCAGCTATTGGATACTCAAGTCCATTTTATATTGACTTACCATTATTTTTTTTGTGGTACTGGGGATTGAACCCAGAGGTGTTGTACCTCTGAGCTACATCCCCAGGTCTATTTTATTTTATTTTGTAACAGGGTCTTGCTAAGTTGCTGAGGCTGGCCTCAAACCTGTCATTCTCCTGTTTCAGCTTCCCAAGTAGTGGGATTACAGGAGTGTGCCACCTTGCCTGGCTTTTGTTATTATTTTTAAACAAGAACATTCTCAGTTTTTACATTGTTCAGAAATGATTCTGAGCCGGGCGTGGTGGCGCACCCTTGTAATCCCAGCATTCGGGAGGCTGAGACCGGAGGATCCGGGTTCGCGGCCAGCCTCAGCTACCAGGTGAGACACTCCGCAACTTAGTGAGACTCGGTTTCAAAATAAAGAATAAAAAATAGGGCTGGGGGTATAGCTCGGAGGTAGAATGCCCCTGAGTTCAATCCCCAGTACCGAAAAAAGAAAAAAAAAAAAAAAAAAAGAAATGATTCTGCCCTCAGATCCCTAGAGTGAGGACGAGTGGATCTCTCGGGGACTGTAGCACTGGGTGTGGAGAAGCAGGGCTGCTGCCGATTGGAACAGTGTGTTGCTGTTGTGTAATGTGCTGAAAGGGAAATCAGTTCTGGGCACAGACTCTGTGGTGAGGCAAGACCTAGATCAAGGTCTTCCCCTTGCAAGAGTCCATTACTCCACCCTGTCCTGCTGAACTTCAGTGCCTACATATCTACTGTCAATAAATCTATGGGCATTGCTGTGATTCATCTGATTATGAGTTTCCATCTCTGTGTGACTGAACTTGAACTCAGAGCTGAGGCTCCCTCAGCTTAGTGTCCCTGTCACCCCCAGTACAAGGGGAGTTGCATTACTGAACTGATAAACACCTCATGAGTAAGTGTGATGGGAGTACTGACTCATTAGATGGTCTAGCAGACAGTTCTGACAGTTTTCCTGATTTCTTTTTCTGCAAATTCATTATTGGAGTATGCAAAAGATATTGGCTTTTGTATATTCCTACTTTGCTCTATTTGTTTATCACCTCTGGAGGTTTTTTTTTCTAGTCATTTAAGTTTAGGCTCATGTATATATTTTTATTTTTTATTGGTGCATTGTAATCATATATCGTTGTGAGGTACAAGCTGGTAGAGGCATACATGCACACATCTATATTTTTTATATAGCGATAAGTTGAATTACTTTTCCATTTGTGTTCCTTTTATTGCTTCTCTTGCCTAATTTCTCAGGCAAAAACTTGAAGTCCTATATTGATTAGAGTTAAACTGGGTTCCTGATTTCAGAAGGAATGCTTTCCCTTTTCCCTATTCAATGTTATGATGCTTCTGGTTTATTTATATATAGCCTTTATGATGTCTTTGTTCCTCCTATCCCTAATTTAGTGCTTTTTTTTTTAACATAAATAGGTGCTGGGTTTTGCTGAAGGCTTTTTCTCTTTTCTCTTTCCTTCTTCCCTCCCTCCCCTCACCCCCTCTGAGTGTGTGTGTGTGTGTGTGTGTGTGTGTGTGTGTGTGTGGTACTGGGGATTGAACCCAGAGGAATTTTACTTCAAAGCTGTACCCTCAGCCCATTTTTATTTTTTGTTTTTGAAATAGGGTCCCATTAAGTTGCCGAGAGCCTTGCTAAGTTGCCGAGAGCCTCACTAAGTTGCTGAAGCTGTCCTCTAACCTAGGATTAGGGAGAGAATGTGGGTTCTTATGTATACATGTGGGAAAATACCAATGTCAGTATCAATTCTCTGTATTGGGAAAGGGGGAGATGGGGAGGCAGGGGGAGTACCAAGTGCTGTGTGCATGCATTTCATTATCAACATGATTTATATTATAATGTGATACTATAATCCATCAATAAAAGCACATTAAAAAAAAGAAAGTGGGTCCTTCTCTTCCTCCTCTACCTTCTAGGAGAGAAGGAGGGTCCTTGGGGATGTGGCCTTAGGAACTGTGCTTTTGCCTTTGAATTTCCTTGCTTGCTCCCTCTTGCATTTCAATTTCTATCATGTGAGAGCAGAGACCTTGCTCTCTCTCCCTCTTTCTTCTCCTCCTGTCCATGCCCTGAGATCTGCACACCCTGACCTCAAGTGGGCTGAACCCAAAATCCCCAAAAAACTGTGAGCAGATAATTCTTCCTTCTGCCAAGATGTTTGGTCAGGGTTTTTTATTTTTATTTTTATTATGGTAGTGAGAATGTTGACCAAATTAATGATCTTTACATTTTTGTCTCTAATTTTATCAATTGGTGTCTTCTTTCTCTTTCTTTTGGCTAAGGATTTATCAATTTTTAAAATCTTTTCAAAGTACCAGTTTGTTTCATCAATCTTTTGTATTGTTTTCTATTTCATAACTTTAGCTTTTATCTTAATATGTTCCTGTTTTCTACTGGTTTTTGAAGTGGTTCGTTCTCATTTTTCCAGAACCTTGCAATGCCTGATGAGATTAGATTGCTTATTTGGAAACTTTCTGATTTTTTAAAAAATGTAGACAGTTACAAACTTTCTCCGTAGAATTGCCTTCATAATTTTGCAGAGATTCTGTTGTATTGTCTCTGTTTTCATTTAATTCTGGGAATTTTTCTTAGATATTACAAAATCCAGTTTCCTCATTTACTTAATGAGCAAAGCACATTCTATTGTATAGACACAACACATGTTATGATTAGATATAGAATGTCCCCTGAAGACCTCATGTATTAGTGTTCATTAATACATGCTTATAATGTTGTAATTAAGCTGTGAATGCGGTAACCTCACCAGTGTGCACCATTGTCGTGGGTTTCCTGGGAGGTAAGCTAGGCAGGTGGGGTGTGGCCGGAGATGGTGGTTCCCTGTGGGTGTGGCCTTAGGGACTGTGCTTTTTCTTGGAATCCCTTGCTTGCCTGGCTCTCTTCCTTCTGGCTTCCATGATGTGAGGAGCAGAGGCCTTGCTCGCTCCCTCCGTCTGCTTTCTGCCACCATGCTCTGAGCTCCACAGATGTAACCCAGCTTGACATGGTTTGAAACTCTGAGATCTCAAAAAACAAAACAAAAAAGAAAACAAAAACCAAACTGTGAACAAATGCACTTTCCTTCCTCTAAGTTGTGTGGTCAGTTGTCCTGAATTACAGTAGTGAGAATGTTGACCGAGACATCACGTTTTGTATGTCCATTCATCAGTGGATGGAACTGGACTTATTTTCATACTTTAGCTATTGTGACTAGTGCTGTTATGAATATTTGTATTTAAGATTGTTCTTGAATCCAGGTGTTCATGTTTTCTGGGTATGCTATCAGGAATAGAACTGATAATTTTTAACGTTATTATTATTATTTTTTTTTTGCGGTACTGGGGATTGAACTCAGGGGCATTCTACCTCCGAGCTACACCCCCAGCCCTATTTTTTATTCTTTATTTTTGAAACCGAGTCTCACTAAGTTGCGGAGTGCCTCACTAGGTAGCTGAGGCTGGCCAAGAACCCGGATCCTCCGGTCTTAGCCTCCCGAATGCTGGGATTACAAGCATGCGCCACCACACCCGGCTCGTAACGTTATTTTATGTGTAACATAAAGGAACTGTACAATGTTCCTCAAGAGTTATAGCATTTTATGTTTGCATTTTTCTAATGCTAATCACATTGTACAATGTTGGTGATTTTAATATCTTCAGAACTGACTGTTTAAGTCATTTGTTCATATGTAATTGAATTGTGTTTGCTACTATTATTTTTCATATACTTTTATTGAGGCCTTGTAGTCTCACATTATAATGTAGTTCAGAGTGACAGTGACATACATGCATGTAAGGCTTGGTGAGCTTTCCTCTTGTATCCCAATTACTCTCAGCTTCGGCATACGAAAGAACATGACTTTTCATGTTCTGCGATTGGCCAGTCTCACTTAACATAATGAATGCCCTCTAGGTCCATCCATTTTCCTGCAAATGACATAATTTTGTTCTTCTTTATTGCTGAGTAGATTATTATTATTATTATTATTTGTGGTACTAGGTATAGAACCTGAGGGCCTAGGTATAGAACCCTGTTTATTTTGAAACAGGGTCTTGCTAGGTTGATGAGAGTCTCAGTACTTGTGGAGGCTGACCTGGAACCTGTGATCCTCCTGTCCTAGTCTCCCAAGTACTGGGATTACAGGCGTGTACCACCACACTTAGTTTTCTGAGTAGAATCATAATGTGTGTATATCCCATAATTTTGCAATCCATTTATCTGTTGGTGGACACCTAGGTCAGTTCCATTATTTAACTATTGTGAATTGTGCTTCTTCAAACATGGATATCTTTGTTATCATTGAGATCTATATCTATATCTATATCTATATCTATATCTCTATATATTTTTTTGCTGAACAGAGTTCCCTTCTCAGATATGTGTTCCACAACTTTTCTCCTATTGTGCAACTGTCTTTTCACTTTCCTAATCGTGTGTTTGAAAGTACATTTTAAATTCTGATTATGTACAGTTGTCGTGTTTTCCTTGTGCATTTTTTTGTGGTACTGGGGGTTGAATCTAGGGACATTCTGCCTCGAGCTATACCTCCAGCCATATTTAATTTTTAAATTTTGGAACAGGGTCTCACTAAGTTGTGCAAGGCCTCAGTGAGTTGCTAAGGTTGTTTGCAAACCTGTGACTCTCCTGTCTCCTCCTCTCAATACTGGGATGACAGGTGAGGTTCAGCATGCCCCATTTGTGAATTGTGTTAATCTCTAAAAATTTATTGTCAAATAAGATCATAAAAATTTACTCTCCCCTTTTTTTCTAAGAGTTGTATAGTTGTAAATCCATAGCAATTACTACTCATCCTGGGATAAACCTCATATATTTCTGACAAAAAATTATTATATGTAGACGGATTCAATTTAATAGCACTGAAGATTTGTCCCTCCATATTTATAAGACATACTTGCCTGTACTTTTTTTCTCATGGTTTTAGTATCATGAAAATACAGGCTTTATAGAAATAATTTGGGCCGGGCGTGGTGGCGCACGTTTGTAATCCCAGCTTTCGGGAGGCTGAGACCGGAGGATCTGGGTTCGCGGCCAGCCTCAGCTACCTAGTGAGGCACTCCGCAACTTAGTGAGACTCGGTTTCAAAATAAAGAATAAAAAAATGGGGCTGGGGGTATAGCTCGGAGGTAGAATGCCCCTGAGTTCAATCCCCAGTACCGCCAAAAAAAAAAAAAAAAAAAAAAAGAAATAATTTGGAAGTATTCCCTACTCTTCTAATTTTTATCATGTTGTGAAAATTTTGTGTGAGATGTCCTTTAAAATTTGGCAAAATTCACAAATGAAACTATCTGGACCTTATCTTTTCTATGTGTAAGGTTATTGATATTGAGGTCAATTTAAATAACATGTGCTACAGACTCAAATTTCTAATAGTTTTTTCCATGGATACTTATCTATTTCATTTAAAAACTAAATCATATAATGGAGTAAGTTGAATTTAGCCTCACATTCTCCCCTGCCTTCTTTTCCTTTTAAAATTATCAGTACATATCAGTTATACAGAATAGTTGGTATCATTGAAAAATATTTTTTATTAATTTTCAAAATAATTTGTATTAAGTATTACAATTATACATGATGGTATAATTTATATTAATATATTCTTATGTGTGCTTGGAATAATTTGATCTGTTTTCTTCCTTTTACTCCCTGCTTCCCTTCTCTCCTCTCTTCCCAATAACCTTCCACAATTCTTCTGGTCTCTCTCTTAATTTCATAACCTCCCTTTTCCTTCCTTTTTTCTGTCTAGCTTCTAGAAGAGAGAAAACATATGGTCCTTGATTTTCTGTGTCTTTCTGATCTCCCTTATCATGATGTTCTTTAGTTCTATCCATTTTGCTGCAACGGACATGATTTCACTCTCCTTTATGGGTGAGCAAAATGCCAATGTGTATATATTTGAGTTACTTTCTGCTGTTAGCATCCCTCTAGAAATTTTTCCTTTTAACCTAAGTTATCTAATTTTATGCAATTATTCTAGAGATATAATTGTTGATTCAATTTATAATCCTTCTAGTTTTTAAAACAACACTAGTAAGTTATATCCTTTCATTTTCATCTGCTAGTAATTTAATTAGTATTCCTTTTTTTTCTTGGTAAATCTAGGTAGAGGTGTGCCAATTATGATATTTTCTTTCTTTTTTTGGGGGGGGATACTGGGGATTGAACTCAGGGGAATTCTACCTCTGAGCTATACCCCCAGCCCTATTTTTTTATTCTTTATTTTGAATCAGGGTCTCACTAAGTTGCGGAGTGCCTCACTAGGTAGCTGAGGCTGGCCGCGAACCTGGATCCTCGGGTCTCAGCCTCCCAAATGCTGGGATTACAAGCATACACCTCCACACCCGGCAATTCAGATATTTTCAAAGAAGCAGGTTTTGGTTTTGTTGGTTATCTGAATTATTTTCAATTATCTACTTAAGAATTTTCTGGTTTAGTTTGTACTACTTATGTTTGCTTTAGGTTGTGTATGCTCTGTTTTCAGTAGTTTATAGTGTAAAAGTTAAATAAATAATTACACAAATATTTGAGATTTTTAAAAAGTATAGCTATAACAGGGCATGGACAAAATATAGAGGAACAGCGATTACTAATTTTTTTAGAACCTGAAATGTTTGAATTGTTTCAATCAGCTTCTAGGTACATAGTCTGAAGTGTTTGCTTTTTTCAATTCATTATAAACAGCCAAAAGAAAAAAAAAAAGAATCCCATCAAAATCTTTCTGTGAGGATGCGTTAGGAAAGATATGAAGAAAGGTGTAACATTATAAGGTGTGCAGCACTGTGGAGATGTTAGGGGTTAATTTATCAGAAACAGAGACTCAAGGATGGAGTGGAAAGTGAACATCCACGATGTCATCCTTTCCTTTCCTCAGCATTCATCAGGGGTCTTGCTAGGTGTCCTTACCCTGTCCCTCTGGAGGGGCAGAGCTCTGTCAATACCCATTCAACATGCTCTGCGTCCCCCCACTCACATTCTGTCTATTACTGGGCAGGAATGAGGCTTTGTGTAAGTTTAAGAACCTTGAACTCTATAGCTTAATGATCTAAATTTGAATTATGGCTGTGCTAGTAATGAGCCATGTAACCTTGAATGGTTGAGTTACATTTTTTAGTGCTTAGTGTGATCATTTGTAAATGAGTTCATAACAATTGGAGTTGATAACAACATTTATCTCACAGGGTTGTTGTATGAATTATATCAGTTAACTAGAGCAAAGTACTCAGAGCAGTACATATTAGCTCTCACTTCCCGAGGTGTGTGTGTGTGTGTGTGTGTGTGTGTGTGTGTGTTTATGTTATCCCTTTTCAGTAGACTCAGTCTCTTTGGAACTTCTCTAGAATTCAGGGGTTAGGTGCGTCTTCTTCTAGGTCAGATTATTGTATCATTTTGCTGCATTCTGCCCTGAGAAGCTCTTGATTCCTGGATGAACTGTAGAGCCTCAGAGCTCTTAGGTGCTCCACAAGATGAGGAGAATAATGAGGAGAAGATGGGTGTTTTAGAAAGTCACCGAGCCACAGAAGCTGAGAGAGGCAGGCAGTCCTGAGGATCTTGTGATTGGGATAAGGAGAACCTTGTTCTTCTTAGGTTAATTCTGGTCCTTTCCCCTCATGTACAGATGGGGAGAGAGACCCAGGCATGTCCAAGACCTCACTCTTCCCATCCTGAAAGTCTCCTTGATTCTGTTGCCTGCATGTCTTTTAAAAAGGAGAGAGTTGAAGGAGAGAAAGGATGGTGGTCTGTGCCAAATCCAGCTGGGACCTTTGGCTAAGGGTTCTTTTACTTCACAACATTGATCTCAATTTGTCATTCAATACTTATCATGTGCTTGTTAGTTTAGTGTTTCTTCCCTTGCTTCCTTTAAGTGCCGTGAGTATGAGGATTCTGTTACATTTCGTACTTGGCATATGTCCTGAACACAGCAGGGACACAACCCTACCTACCCACAATGGCACTGAGGCCAGAAGCCCACCTCTGCTAATGCCAAGAGAGAATGTTCTGAGACCTGCCACTCTCCCCACCACTCACCACCAACAGGCCCAGAGGAGATGCTTACTTGCCTCTGCCTGCATTCAAAGAATAGATACCACCTTATCCCTCAAGTTGTCAAAATCTAATTTTTGGGGAATGGCAAGTGTTGTGCAATGGTGCCGCAGAGGAATTTAAACTCCATTCATATTAGTTTTATATGTGATATATTTCTGTGATCCATAGCTATTGGCTTGACAAGGAATCACAAATGTATTGAAATTTCTTGAGCTCTTGATTCTGTCAGTGTGATTGTCTCTGAGCTTCCCTTGCATTTCTTTTGTTGATATTCAAGCCTGCTGCCACTTCTTTTCTTAACTACCTCTCTGCAGAACTCCATCTGTGCAGATTTCATAGGTGCGCCATAAGGACATCTTTATCTGAGCCTGTTGATGTGTCTCCCCCTCAACATGAGACTGTGTACTAGGAGACCTACACGCAGCATAATATCTATAGAACGTATTCACCAGCTTGGCTCTGAATCAATGCTTGGATGCATACTTTTGCTCATTATACTTTCAAAGGGCAGCTATGGATCACAGTGGGTGCCTCCTGGAGAGAGCTTTAACCCAAGGTGACAAACTATGACATTAGACATTTTAGTCTGTGCTCCAAACTCCCAAGTAAAGAATGGAGGGAGGTGAGATGGTTGTGAAGTAATAAATGTTGCCACTGAGACAGTCACCTCCTCAGGCCAGTAAGCAGCAACCCTAGAGACTTACAAGCCATAGGATGGGAGAGATGGCGAAGTTATCAGTAACATTGTCATTTATCGATAGCACTGATTGAGATATTGATTGTCTTCCCGTGGAATATGAATCTAAAAGAGGTTAAAAAAATGGCTGTGCAGGATTCATGGTCAACTGCCAAAATGGAGAGGGTATCTGCACAGCCTATCACCTTTTGCAGACATCCTGACAATGATGAGACAGAAAGTAAGAAAAATTGTACAAAAGGGAAGCTTAAGTATCTTCCATTTATGTTGCTTTTAAGAAATTTGAAGCTAGCTGGGCGTAGTGGCGCACGCTTGTAATCCTCATACTTCGGAGGTTGAGACCAGAGGATCCGGGTTTTCGGCCAGCCTCAGCTACTTAGTGAGGTACTCTGCAACTTAGTGAGACCCTGTTTCAAAATAAAGAATAAAATAGGGCTGCGGATGTAGCTTGGAGGTAGAATGCCCCTGGGTTCAATCTCCAGTACTACACACACACACACACAGAAAAAAAAAAAAAAAAGAAATCTGAAGCTTCTTTTTCTTGTAATCCTCAATTTTTCAGGTAAAGCTTATGCAGTATATAGGCAAGAATGAAGATAATGAGTCTGTGTGTTTTCTAACTCCTCAGTTCTGGGGTTTCTGCCATCAGGATTGCTATGGGGGCATATAGGTGGTACCCATAGCTGGTATAGTACTAACCAGGGCTTGCTTCTACGTGTTCTTCTCCAACTCTTTGAGCAATCATCCATTGATCAAAAACACAGGACGCATCTTCTCTGACCCTCATTGACTGAAATAAAATGCTGGCATCATCATCTTGGAGTCTTCAGTGCTTTACAACAGCATCCTGGTGGATCTGCCTGATTGTGCAGTGACAGTGGCTAAGACCTGGGTGAATCCTTTTGTTGTATAACACCAGGAAGATGGAATGTTCACCAAGCACTCACAGGGAAGAATATACAGAATCCCAGCAAGGGTACCTGATTCAACCAAACTCTCTGGATGTAAAGTATTCTGCCAGGGAGAAAGGACATAGCAATACCCAGAGTAAGACTGTTTTTTGACATTCCTACAATCCTTTGAGGAAAATCAGCATGGAAACCACTAATAGAGACAGAAAGTAGAGAAGTTCCTCTTGTAACTGTGTGCTGTGGATAGAAGTTCCCAGAGGAGGAAGTGATTTTATTTGTTGTAGGCTATTGGTGAGGAAACACTACTGGTTTTGTGTCCAGGCTGAATATTGAAGGAAGATTAAAATTCTTCCATGGGGCCCATGGTCATTCTAGAGTGAGGAACCTGCATGGTGAAAGATATTTATATGTGGCTTGGGGGATCAAATTCAAGTATTTGTGAATGAGGGGAGCCACAAGACAAACACAAGTTAGAGAAAAAATTTAATGCCAACAGCTTCAATTGAGTTTCTGATAAGCACGAAGTAGTCTTTTGCTTTAAGATAACACTGATAGAGTTGTTTATTGATTTAGCAAAGAAGTATGTATTCAAAGAAGGTCAAAGTAGGGTTTTACATGAATCTTTGCCAAGGTCCAGAGGGCACCTGACTCCTTCCCTCAACTCTGGATGATGCACAGGTGGCCCTTCCACTGGCTGTAGCCCTGGCACCACCTCCTTTCCCAGCCCATAAAGCTTCCAGGCTGCCCTGACTGGATCACAGCTGGGCAGGTAGAGGACACTCTACAGACACAGCCCTGCAAAGCATAGCACACTGCTTGAAAGGAAAACTCAGAAGAATCAGTGAAGGAAAGCGGTGATGGACCTGATACCTCACTTTTCCATGGAAACCTGGGTTCTTTTGGCTATCAGCCTGGTTATCTTCTACCTGTGAGTAACTGACTAAGCTCCTCTCTGTGTAGCCCACGGGTTGGGATACACACCAGAATCCTATTTCTCTTATTAGATGATCAAAACAGATACTGGAAGGGAAGTTGCTACAAACCCTTAAGCTCCTATTGCTCTTATGCGGTTCCCCTGAGCTCACCTTCCCATCCCCACCTACTGCCTATTTCTGTGTCTAGGACAAGTTTTTAAATCTGGGGATAATCTGGTTGATAGTGAGTTGGGACCTAGAGAAATGCACTAGAGTTCAGCAGATGCAGATTACAAACAACTGACCACCAAGTGCAGGGGGAACCTCACCCTCTTTCCAATCTTTGGGAATTCTAGGGCAGCTGGATTGCTTGGGTTTTTGCTTCACTATTTTTGTCTTATCTGTTCTGACTGCCTGAAGAGGTCTTTGGAAGTTTTCTGCACTGTGAATGTGGCATTTCCAGCTCCTCTTCCACCTATGTTCAGCAAGGTTCACACAAGGCTCCTTGCTGTACCAAGACTTCATGGGAGGCTCAGACTCCACTCCTCTCTCTGTTCTTTGACCCTTCATTCAACTTCCCATACTAAAACTCAGTTTCTTTATACAGTAATATTCAGAAGTATTTACCTCTAGGAGATGATGTTTTAGAGCAGAGGATATCTGACAGAAATCCTGAGGAGGAATACCATTTTCCAGCTTGTCCTTGCTGAGATGCCCCTTAGGATCCTGAAACTATTCCTGTCATTTGACTTTTGGTTTTATTTTATGAGATAAAATGGATATGTACAGAATATTGCAAACTACACTGTCTTAAGACTTACCTGTAGGGAAGAGGAAATAAGGAGTTAATTCAACTGTGGAACATGTAATGTTTCTTATTTCATGTTGAATAGTGCATATATTGCTATCAACAGCAAGGAACCCGACCTTTGTCACACACTTCTTATTGCACTTTTGGGCCAAGTTGAACCATTTATACCGACCTGTATTATACAACCATACTTTCCCATTTGTTCATATCGGGCTAACTTGTAGGAATAGCAACTGCAAGCTTAACATGGACGTTGTCACCCTCTTCCCCTCTGTCTTCTTTCCCTAGTCAGCCACCTGTCAGTTACACTGGAGCAGGGAGGTTTGCATCAACCAGAACCTACAACTTTGGAAATCAGGACATGACACATGAAAGATGAGAAGCATAGAGACCTGCACTTGAAAATATCAGTCTTAATGGGTTTTCTTACAGAGAGAGTTGATGGTCAGAGGCAGGGAACACACTGCTTTATTATTGCTCACCTTGGTAAAGAAAAATATGCCTGGCACATGAATATCAGTTTGTGGAACTGATCCAATGAGGAGCTGAGTGGACTAGATATGATTCCTGAACCATTCAGTCCTCAGTACAGTGTCACTCAGGGGATATTTGGGAAATCATCTTTCCCTATAGCTCAAATCAACAAGATTGTCTGGCAACAAAGTCTTAGGCATCTCTGTATTAAATTTCTCAAAGCTTAAGGAAGTCTTGAATGCAGTTGTCATTCAAAGGGAAGAAAAACACAGTGGCCAACCCCCAGATCTTTCTGGGAAGACCAATGAAAGAAGAGGTATATCAGAACTCAGGTAGGTCTGTGGCTTAGAAGAAATAGGAGACAAAGTCTTGAAACAAACTACAAGAAGAATATTATGATGGGGTCTCCATGACTCTGTGTCTTTGAGTAGGAGCAGTTATGCAAAATGCCATCATTGGAGGAGATGAAAAGTCACTCTTCTAATCCAGAATGTGAATCCCCACTTTGGAGAAGAGTCACTTTCTTAAAGTGCTAGAATCTATTGAAATGTCCTTAAAAAAACTGCAGATTAAATCTCTTAAGAATATGTAAAATTGAAGAGCTTATCAAGTATTCAGTTTTATAGTAAGAGCATAAAGATCTCAGCTGCTTTTAGCTAGTCATTTAGAATTTTTGGAGGTCTCTCAGTGGAGGAGGAAAAAGTGCTGGTGATTGAATATGGTATATTGCTATTGGAGTTTGTCCTTTTACTTATTGCTGATCCTGAACCTC
Organism: Graphiurus murinus; assembly: GCA_004027655.1. Taxonomy (NCBI): domain Eukaryota; kingdom Metazoa; phylum Chordata; class Mammalia; order Rodentia; family Gliridae; genus Graphiurus; species Graphiurus murinus. Next base: position 11,552 of record PVLC010011595.1, on the reverse strand, counting down.
CCTGACTTTACTGTTTTAGGTCCTGGGTCTGTTACTGGGGAGCATACAGATATGTAAACTCACAATCCTGTGACCTGACTTTGTCTTTCTTTTTACAGATATGGGACCCGTAACCATGGCCTTTTTAAGAAGCTGGGAATTCCTGGGCCAAAACCTCTGCCTTTTTTGGGTAGCGTTCTTAGTTACTACAAGGTACGTGTTGTTTGAGCTTAGTCTTTTGCTTCTCGTCGCTGGAAAGACTTTATTTCCATCAGTCAAAGTCCATCTCCATGGGAGGAAGTTCTCTGGTTTCAGGCTTTGAGAAACTGTGCATGGCCCTATCTAGAGCATGGCAATGTTTTTAGTAGAGCTCTGTTTACAGCTCTTTGGGGCCCCAAGTTTGCCTCATGTGCACAGCCCTCATCCATGGCACATCAGCATTTGATGTTTAGGGTATGATGTTTGGTCTTTGTGAGCATGTGAAGAATATTTTTTTTTCTCCATGCAGATTTCAGGAAGGTATAGATGTACTGAATTAGTATTGGGAGAAGTGCATAAAGGGGTTTCCCAGTTACAACATCACCGTGTGTACCCTAGATTTAAACTCTCCTCTTTTCCAGGATTCATGGGCAGTTTTTCTCTTACTTTCTCCTGGATATCTCTGAAACTGGTTTATCACACAGCACAAGTACTCACAGTCTGGGAATGTGCACAGATTTGATCCTCTCTGGAACTGATGTGTCCCCTGTGGTTATTTCCATGGCTCTATCTTTATTTGCCCCATATGACATCTTTGAGGGAATTGAGATATGGGATGAGAGTATTCTAGTTTAATTCCTTTTCTTCAAAGCCATCCCACTCTGGTTAATTCTGAGCAGGGGCTGGGTATAACTGTGACTGGCCATTGGTTGTTTATCAACTTCAGATATTCAAACACCTAATTGTATATTTTTTGTGAACAAAGGTGGAAATAATTTATAAAACCCCCAGGGAAATTAGGATGATAACATTATTAAAAATTAGTTAAACTAAGTGTAATTTCAAGCAGTGTTCATTTTCGATGAGCCTTTGTGGCTAACCCATGGTTTGGCACCTGGATAGATATTCCTCAGCTCACATCCAGGAGGCCAGCAGCAACCTGTGTGCATCCTGCACTCTACAGATTTCTTTCCTTGGTTCCAAGCTTATATCTCAGATTTTAACTTTTGCAGTTAAGCACTTCTTTGCCACACGACTACATAAGAATTTCATACATTTTTTCAGAAAAAAAAGGAATAGTTTCCTCTTCATCCTCCCAGATAAACTCTTTAGTAGATATACCCAAAGATCCACATTTCTGGCACCTAGTTTTGGAGAATCAAATTTCACAACTGTATCTTAGTATCATGAAGACCTCCTTTTAAGATTCAGAAATAAAAACACAGAGCAAATACTTAATTTTCTGTGTCATATGTATAGTCGAGGCATCTCCTATCTTTCCATGGGGCCTGAAAAACTGGAGGTGAGTCCCCTTTGTCATTAGCTCACTGACTCACTGTCTCACTCACCAACGTGCTTGAGACTTGCAGAAGTTTGCTAGACTAAAGAGGTCACTGTTGTCTTCAACTTCCTAATTGTACCAGAATTCTAGAGAACACCCAAGGGACAAATGAAAAAGATGCTGACTCTATTTGCCAGCACTTTAACAGCTATAATTCAAAGATCAGACCAGGTAACTTAGAGGAAAGAATTATTTGCTCACAGTTTTCCTTGGAGCTATTGTAGTTCAGTCCATGTGAGACTGGAGGTATGGACGTCAGGCCATGGTGGCAGTGGGAAGCAGAGAGAGGGAGAGCCCAAGGCCTTGATCCTTACATCATGGAGGCTGGAAGCAAGAGAGAGAGAGCATGAGGGGAGGAGGAAACATATATAATCCCCAAGGCTGCAGCCCCTGGACCCATCTTCTCCAGCCACACCCTACCAGGTCAGCCCACCAGCCATTGTAATGGATTTACCTGGGACATTTCAACTCTCATGACTCAACTATATCAACTCTGAGTGTTAATAAACGAATTCTTTAGGGTACATTTGATATCTAACTATAACACTGGTTGAGGAAATAAATGAGTGTGCATGTCTCTGGGAACCGCCTTCATTGTTCTTCAGTTTTGGTTTCTTCACTTGCCCATAAAGGGAGGAATTCACAGGTTTGCAGAAGTTTAGAGACAACACCAGTACAAGCCCAAAGACCTAAGATAGATACGTGGTGACTTAATACTCACAGATAAGGATAACTCCTGCAATATGTGTGACTCTGAGAAAATTCAAGAGTGGCTATAAATTCTCATTTTCAAATAACTTCTGCATTTTCTGTCCTTTTTCCTCTATTGTCTCCAACTAAGAGCTTTTCTGTAAGTTCCAGTCATGGGTAGTAAGCCTGATTTCATGGGATTCCAGTGGTTTATGATCGATTAGGAGTATGGTGAGGTGATTTAGAACTATTCATGGATTTTCATTTTTTTCTTTTCCCAGGGCTTTTGGAAATTTGATATGGAGTGCCATAAAAAGTATGGAAACATGTGGGGGTGAGTATTCTGAAAACTTCTCATGGGTAGACTTGTCATGATGTGATCCCCCAAATTCATGAGGACAGTCTCAGCACAGATTTCGTAGGATGTGGCTCTTTTGTGAGGCATTTGGAGGCTTGTTCTGCCAAGAGCTCCACATGTCACCAAGTGCCAAGGTTCACAGTCTCAATTGCATTCACAATCTTTAAAGAATGACTTTTCTGCAGGCTTTGGTGGTCCAGGGCCTCCTTGCCTCACCTTCTGTCCAGTTTCTGGCTATTTCTCTCTTCTTCATTTTTCCTTCTTTAGGTCCCCCTTACCTGCATAAAATGCATTATTTCACACCCATCCAATATGTGCTCATAAATGCACAGTAGTTATTCTTCCTACATTTCTTCTATTTCAGTTAAAAGCCCAAACACCTTTATTTCAATATGAAATTTAATGTGTTCTCAAAATTGGGCTGAGACTTGAGTGTGGGGTACATGCTTGTAATCTCAGTACTTGTGAGGTTGAGACAGAAGGATCACAGGTTCAGCAAGTAGTAAGATTCTCATTAACCTAGTGAGAACCTGTTCCAAAATAAATATTTAAAAAAGTAGGGCTAGGGGAGTAGCTCAGAGGAAGAATGCCGCTGCGTTCCATCCCAAGTACCACACACATAACCTCCTCCTGATCCACAAAGACGGGCTGGGGGATACACCTAAGTAGATCGGGAAATTTTGCTATGCGATTTTTTACTTCCTCTCTATGAATAAAGTTGCTCTATTTGTTTTATTTTTTATGTCAAGTCAAGAATTTTTTTTTCTTTTTGGTGGATTAGGAATTGAACTTAAGGCATTCTATCTCGGATCTGCATGCATCCACAGCTCTGTTTTATGTTTTTTTTTCTAATTTACTTATTTATTTTTAATTGGATTATTGTAATCATACATCTTTGTTAGGTACAAGCTGGTAAAGGTAAAGGCATACATGCACACATTTCTCATTTAACCCTTCCCCAATTCCCACCCCACTCCCTCTTCCTCCCTCTTTCTCAAGTTCAGTTTAGTGATTGACTTTGATGTGTTCATGAAAGTACATCATGCTCATTAAGGTATACCCCCAACCCCCATTATCTTCCGTTAAGTCAAATTCTTTGCTCACCTAAGGATTCTCCTTCTTCCTCTGGAGTCCCTCTTATGTCCCATTTTCTCCCTAGCTTCCACATATGAGGGAGAGCATTCAATTTTTTACTTTTTGTGATTGACTAATCTCACTTAACATAATGTTTTCCAGTTCCATCTATTTCCCTGCAAATAACATGATTTTGTTCTTCTTTATGGCTGAGTAAAATTCCATTGTGTACATATCCCATAGTTTTGTAATCCATTCATCTGCCAGTGGACATCTTGACTGGTTCCATAGTTTGGCAATTGTAAATTGTGCAGCTATAAACATAGATACACATGTGTTGGTCTGATAGTTTGGTTTCCGTTCTTTTGATTAGATACCCAGAAGTGGTATTGCTGGATCATATGGTAGGTTCATTTCCATTCGTCTGAGGCTCCTCCATATTGTTTTCCAAAGTGGTTGTACTAATTTGCAATCCCACCAACAATGTGTTAGAGTTCCCACTTCTCCACACCCTCGCCAGCATTTGTTGTTGTTCATGTTTTTGATGATTGCCATTCTGATTGGAGTTAGGTGAAATCTCAAGGTAGTTTTGATTTGCATCTCTCTGATTGCTAATGATGTGGAACATTTCCTCAAACATTTATTGGCCATTTGTATTTCTTCCTTTGTGAAGTGTCTAGATCCCTTTCCCATTTTTTAATTGGGTTGTTTTCTTAGCTGTGAGTTTCTTGTGTTCTCTGTATATCCTAGATATTAGTTCTCTATCAGAAGAGTAGCTGGCAAAAATTTTCTCCCACTCTGTGGGCTCTCTGTTGAGGTTCTTTTTTATTTATTTATTTATTTATTTTTTAATTTTTTTATTGTACTAATTCGTGCCTTGTATATATACATTTTTGTTAGATACAAATTGATAAAGACAAATGTGCACACATTTCTCATCTGACCCTTTCCCCAATTCCCACCGTGCTCCCTCGCCCTCCCTCCCTCTCAAGTTTAGTTTAGTGAGTGATCTTGATATAATTGTGTAAGTACATCATGTGCCTTAGGATGCTCTCCCCCCCCACCCCCCATCCATTCCCTTCGGTTAAATCAACTTCTTTGTTTATCTAGGGTCTCTACTTTTTTGTCTGGGGACCCTCTTATGTCCCATCTTCTCCCTAACATCCGCATATTAGGGAGAACATATGCTTCTTTGCTCTTTGTGACTGGCTAATCTCACTTAACATAATGTTTTCCAGTTGCATCCATTTCCCTGCAAAGAACATGATTTTATTCTTCTCTATGGCTGAGTAAAATTCCATTGTGTATATATCCCATAGTTTTGTAATCCATTCATCTGTGGATGGACATTTGGCTGCTTCCATAGTGTGTCCGTTTTTGTGCCAATACCATGCTTTCTTTTTTTTTTTATTACTGTGGCTTTGTAGTCGAGTTTGAAGTCAGGTATTGTGATACCTCCTGCATGGTTATTGTTGCTAAGAACTACTTTGGGTATCCTGGGCTTTTTGTTGCTCCAAATGGATTTAAAGACTGATTTTTCTATGTCTGTGAGGAGTGACCTTGGTAATTTCATGGGTATTGCATTGAACCTGTAGATCACTTTTGGGAGGATGGCCATTTTGATGCTATTTATTCTGCCTATCCAAGAGCATGGTAGATCCTTCCATCTTCTAAGGTCTTTGTTGATTTCTTTTTTCAACTTTTTGTAGTTTCCTTATAGAGGTCTTTTACTATTTTGATTAGGTTTATCCTTAAATATTTTATTTTTTGAGGTGCTATTGTGGGTGGAAATGTTTTCTGTATTTCTTTTTTAGTGGTTTTATGGTTGGCAATACAGGAAAGCTTCTGATTTTTGAAGATTAATTTTGCACCCAGACACTTTGCTGAATTTGTTGATCAGTTCTATAAGTTTTTTTGGCTGACTTTGTTGGGTCTTCTAAGTATAGTATCATGTCATCTGCAAAAAGGGATAGTTTTGGTTCTTCTTTCCCTATTTTTACCCATTTAATTTCTTCTTCTTGCCTTATTGCTCTGGCTAGAATCTCAAGTACTATGTTGAACAGAAGAAGTGATAATGGACATCCTTGTTTTGTTCGTTTTTAGTGAGAACTCTTGTACTCTTTCTCCATTTAATATGGTATTGGTTGTGGGCCTATTGTATATTGCCTCTATGATTTTGAGGTATGTTCCTCTATTCCCATTCTCTGCAGTGCCTTTAGTATGAATGAGTGTTGGATCTTGTCAAATGCTTTTTCAGCATCAATTGAGATGATCATATGATTTCTGTCTTTGAGTTTATGTGGTGAATTACATGGATTATTTTTCATATGTTGAACCAGCCTTCCATCCCTGGGATGAACCCGACTTGGTCATGGTGTATAATTTTCTTGATGTGGTTTTGAATGTGCATTGCTAGTATTTTGTTTAGCAGTTTTGCATCTAAGTTCATCAATGATATAGGCCTATAGTTTTCTTTTCTTGAGCTGTCTTTATTTGGCTTTGGTATTAATGTGATGTTGGCTTCATAGAATGTGTTTAGGAGGGTCCCGTTTCTTTCTGTTTCATGAAATAGTTTGAGGAGTATTGGGATTAGGTCTTCTATAAATGTTTGATAAAATTCACTTGGAAAACCATCTGGCCCTGGGCTTTTGTTTGATGGTAAACTCTTTATTGCTGTTACTATTTCTTTTATTGTTATTGGTTGATTTAAGTTTTCTGTATCTTCTTGACTCAATTTAGAAGGTTATATGTATCTAAAAAGTTGTCAATTTCTTCTAGATTTTCCATTTTGTTGGAGTATATAGTTTTTCAAAATAGTTTCTGATGATCCTTTGTATTTCCACAGTGTTGGTGGTAATATCGCCTTTTTCATCTCTTATTTTGGTAATTTGGGTTGATTCTCTCTTTCTTTTGGTTAGGTTGGACAATGGTTTATCTATCTTGTTTATTTTTTCAAGAAATCAGCTTTTGGTTTTGTTGATTTTATGTATTTTTTTTATTCTCTATTTCATTAATTTCTGCTCTGATTTTCATGATTTCCTGTCTTCTACTGGCTTTGGGGTTAGATTGTTCTTGTTTTTCAAGGGCTTTGAGCTGTGTCATTATGTTATTTATTTGGTGGTTTTCCGTTCTTCTTATATGGGCATTCAGTGCTATAAATTTTCTTCTTAGTACTGCCTTCAAGGTGTCCCAGAGATTTTGATATGTTGTGTTTCTGTTTTCAAGGAATTTTTAAATTTCTCCCCTTACTTCTTCTATGACCCATTCCTCGTCTGGGCTGCAAACTCGGATCCTCTAGTTTCAGCCTCCCAAATGCTGGGATTACAAGTATGTGCCACCACGCTTGGCTATAGTTTGTTTTATGAAAGTGGCTGCACCTATGCTTGGGCATACATGTTGATAATTGTTATTTCTTCTTGCTGGATTGTTCCTTTTACTAGTAAATAATGACCTGCTTTGTCTCTTTTGATAAGCTTAGGCTTGAAATCTAATTTATCTGATATCATAGTTGCTACTCCTGCTTGTCTTCGAGTTCCATTGGCATGGATTACCTTACTCCAGTCCTTCACCTTTAGTTTGTGGGAAAATTTGCTTGTAAGGTGTGTTTCTTGCAGGCAGCATATAGATGGATTCTGGGTTTAAATAAATTTTGCCACCTTGTGCCTTTTTATTGGGGAGTTGAGACCATTTATATTCAGTGTGATTATTGAGAGATGATTTTTAATTCCTAACATTTTGAGTTGTGACTTCTGTTTGCGGTAGTGTTTGTTCTTCTTTGCTTAGTTGTTTGCTTCCTGGAAATTATTGTTTCTCTGGTTCTGACATTTACTCGTTAGTTCTTCTTTATAGTTAATCTCTGAGTATTTTCTCTAGTGCTGGTTTTGAAGACATATATTCTTTCAGTTTCTATTTGTCGTGGAAGGTTTTTATATCCCCATCAATTTAGAGAGAGAGTTTTTCTGGGTAAGAGAATCTTGTCTGTAAGTTATTTTCTTTCAGAGTTTGGAATATGTTACTCCAGCCCCTCCCGGCTTTCATGACTTGGTTTGGGGGGTCTGGAGTGATTCTACTTGGTTTGCCTCTAAATGTCACTTGGCCTTTTACTTTTGTTGCCTTTAGAATTCTCTCCTTAGCCTCTACATTAGTCATCTTGATTATTATGTGGCATGGTGAACCTCTTCTTTGGTCTTGTCTAAAGGGGGTTCTATATGTTTCCTACACCTGTGTGTCTACTTTTCTTTCTATGTTTGGAAAAGTCTCTGATATTACTTCTTTGAAAGGTTGTTTATTCCATTAGTTTCAACTTCTAATCCCTCTTCTATGCCTATTATTCTTAGGTTACCTCTCTTAAAATTGACCCAGATCTCATCGATGTCGGATTCATACTGTCAAATTTTTTTCTAGTTTATGTATAATGGATTCATTTTTGGAATGGTCATCTTCTAGGAGTGATATTCTGTTTTCCATGTGGTCTAATCTATTGTTTATAGTTTGTATTGACGCCTTCACTTCTATTATAGCATCTTTCACATCCTTCACTTCCCTCAAGGCTTCTCTATGATTCCTGCTCAGGGTGTCAGATTCTTTGTTTATTTGTTCCTTTATTTCTTTCCAGCTCTCTCTGCATTCTTTCTGGTAGTTTTGTATAATTTCTATTATTAAAGATCTGAATTGTTCTTCTGGTAATCTCTGCCATTCAGTGTTGTTGAGTTCTGTTATTGTGGGATTGTGTTGACTCATTGTTTCTTTGCTATTTTTCCTTCCCATGATTTCTCGGTTCTTAAATTTATAACTTTGCTGCTCTTACGTGTTTTCTCTGAATTTATAGGTTTCTTATTTTTATTTTATTTCTGTGAATTTTATCTTGTACTGAGTTGCAATTACTCTGGGACTTCTTTTGCTCACTCTATTGGTGCCTTTGGTGGGTTTCAGGTGTTGACTTCTAGGGTGTAGCAAAAGCTATCAAAGCAACCAATCCTCCAAACAAACATAGATAAATCAAAGCAATGCAAAGTGAAAACAAAGTAAAAACCAAGAAAAAACCCCCAGAAAACAGAAAACAACAACAAGAAACAAAATAAAACACCCTGCAATTTTGTAAGAACAGACCTGATTTGGCCTCTGCAGATCTTTTGGGTATATGTCTGCTGCTGTGGGTGGCTGGCAAAATGGCGGCTGCCACTGCTGGGCAAGCCCTGGCTCCTTTGTTCTCCCTTGTCTGCTTTCTGGATTCTGATCAGCTGCTTTTGTTGCTTTGTTCACTTTTTTGCTGTTTTGCTTTTCTTTCCTTCTGTCAAGAAACTGCTTTTGCAGCCGTTTTGATTCAAGCTCTGCAGTGCAGTTGATTGCTGCTCTGGCTCTGGAGGGAGAGGTGATCTGAGGTGGTCCCAAGCAGGGTTAAGCTAGTCTAACATGCGTTCTGGTCACTGTCAAAGGTGCCATGATATGCTGCCTGGTTAGATGTGGAGTTCAGCAGTCGCTTACTCCACCTCTGGTCTCTGGGAATGTAGAAGGTCATTATATATTTCTTTGTTATTAGACCACATGCCGGGGGCTGGCTCAGTGGCGGCTGCTACTTTGTTGCATGGCTCCACTGTCTCGAAGAAAGGCTTCTTTGCTCTTCTTGGTCGACTTTCTGGATTCTGTTCAGCTGTACTTCAGTTTTCGTAGCTTTGTTCACTTTTTTGTTGCTTTTTTCTTCTGTTAAGAAGCTGCTTTTATGGAAGATTTGAATCAAGCTCACAGAGCCTGATGAGAGTTTTCTCACTCCGATGTCATCTTACTGGAAGTCTATATTTTTTTCTCAAACAGGGTCTTGCTAAGTTGCTGAATCTTGTTATGTTGTTTAGGCTGGCCTTGGACCTGTAATCCTCCTATCTTAGCCTCCCAGTTATTGGGATTACAGGCATGTGCCACCTTGCTTGGCTAAGCCAAAACATTTTAATAGATATGTATACAGGTTTTCTTTGTCTTTCTCATTCTAAGAGGAGATGCAGGATATTTTTAAGCCACTGTGTTCCCTTTGGGATATGTACTTAATAACTTTGAAGGGTGATCTGAGCCACTGTATCAGCTGTTCCCTTTCAGAGCTGAGAACAGTGGAAGAGGTACAAACATGTTTTAAAGTTACAAGCCAAAGGGGTGAAGGCTTTACATTTCATTATCTGGAGACATTGTGTTTTCAGCCCTCAACAACCGCAGGGTGGCCCCAAGGGCTGCTGAGTTGTCCTGGCCTGTCAAGGGAATATGCTCCAATGGCAAGAGCACAGAGCACTGGATCTCCATGGCCTGACTCCAAGTGCCCCTTCCATAATTCTGTATTCATGAGCACTGATTTAAATACCTTGTTTGATACTGATATGATTTGATTTAAAGTTTTTCATTACTAGGTATGATCCCCAGGTCTTATACATGCTAGGCAAGTGCTCTTTCATTATGCTACATCTTCAGTGCTTATATTGAAATATTTTGAACATATAGATTCTTTGGCAAATTGAGAAGGCAATACCTATGTATTACAAAAATTGCAATGTTTTTTGTAATTCTCATAGCTTTGAAGAACTGTTTGAGCCCCATTCTCCTTCATTTTATGAAGACTTTTGTGACTTCTATGGTCAGAGAGAGAGAGAGAGAGAGAGAGAGAGAGAGAGAGAGAGAGAGAGTGTAGCTGGGGATTGAACTGAGGGGCATTCTAAGTCTGAGCTCCACACCCAGCTCTATTAATTAACTAAGTAACTGAGGCTGGCCATGAACCTGGATCCTCTGTCCTCAGCCTCCCACGTACAGGGATTACAGGTATGCGCCACCATGCCTGGCTTCTTTTTATTTATTTTGAAACAGGGTCTCATTAAGTTCTTGAGGGTCTCACTAAGATGCTGAGGCAGCCCTCAAGCCTGTGATCCTCCCTTCTCAGCCTTCTAAGTACTGGAATTGTACCACACTCAGCCCAGATTCCCTTTCTTGTTGTACATGTTAATGTTGCTGAGTATTGTATGAACACATTTGTGGATTATGTGATGTCAAGATCAAACTGTGGACTCATGGGTAGAGCTCCAGCTAAACAATTAGTTTTGTTAAGTTTAATCAGTTGTGTTTCCTCTACACAGGTTTTATGATGGTCAACAGCCGGTGTTGGCTATCACAGATCCAGAGATGATCAAAACAGTGCTGGTGAGAGAGTGTTATTCTGCCTTCACCAACCGGAGGGTAAGCATCACTTTTTAAAAATACAAGCACTTATCATTTATTAAGTTGTTTTTTTGAAATAATTATAGTTTCATGGGAAGTCTCCAGAAAAAGTTACAGGGAAGTTCATGTAAACTTCATGCTGTGTTTCCTAAAAATTATGACTTGTTTAAATATAAATATGAATATGTCCTGTAAACTGATCAACAGGACACTGACATGGACACAACCCACAGAGTTTATTTACATTTTCTCTGTTTCATGTGCCTCCATTTGTGTGTATGTGTGTTTGCAGATCTATTCAAATGTATCACAAACACCCGTATATAGAAACCAGCACAGTCAAAATAGTTGACTGTTCCTGCAATAGGCTCCCTATTGTTCATCTTTTAGAATCACCATGTGTCACTTGTCTTTTCTCCTTATCTGGGTCTTATCCATGTTTCTGTGAATGGAGTGTGCTTTTTTTTTTAAATTTTTTATTGTAGTAATTCGTGCAACATAGCATATATCTTTGTTAAGTACAAGTTGTTAACAACATATTTGCACACACTTCTCATTTGACCCCTTCCCCCAATTCCCACCCCATTCCCTCCCCCTCCCTCCCCCTCAGGTTCACATCAGTGAGTGACCTTGATATGATTGTGTAAGTACATCATGTGCTTTAGGGCGTCCCTCTGCCCCATACGTCCACTACAATTAAATCAACTTCTTTGCTTATCGAGG